>PVIA01003376.1:0-170963 GCA_004024845.1 Tonatia bakeri
CAATGATTAATGAACTTTACCTGCATTCCTGTGTAATTTAAAAGCCAATAAAAACCTGTGAAGGGAATGATCGGGGCGCTCTCCTCTTGAAAGAGTTGCCAGGCCACTCTGAGGCACCCTCCCCTTGAGAGGGTAGCCGTGCCATCCCTTTTCTTCAAGAGGACTTGGTAGTCTGTGTGAATTTGTCTCGTGTCTCATCCATAACACCTCGGACACTGCGGGCCAGGGTCTGCGTCAATCTGTAAAAACACACTAGTTTGTATTTGCTTCTTTTTTTATGCCCCCTTTTCTTTTCTCTTTACTATCTCAAGTTATGCCTCCAGCAAATAACTTTTACCTCAGGATTTCTTTTCTGAGAAACTTAAGGTAAGATAGGATGAAAGTCTAGAGAAGTGAGCCCAATTTGGCTCTATTTTCTCCTTTTGAGCATTTGTCTGTTTGTAAGTAGAAGCCAAGAGGCTGAGAAGCTAAGTAGAGTTTCTGGCAGCCTTACCATGCCATTGGGCAAAAACTGGATTCCGGGCCAAATTAGAAGGGGAGGTCCAGGCAAGCACTTCATTTCACTTTGTAACTCTAGACATCTTCTCACAGATAATGAAGACTGGCATCAACTAGATCTTTGATTGAATAAAAATTAATTTTCCTTTTATCTAATTGCCAAACAAAAATGAATTCTCTCTGGAAGATAACATTGTTTAGAGTCTTAAAATATTGCTACAATTTACCGTATACATTGTGTAGTTGCCAATCAAAAATTACTAGACATACCAGAAGATGTGACCACAGGACTGGAAAGGAAGAATAAAACAGATTATAGAAATAACCTCACTGGAGATGCAAATATTGGAATTATTATACACAGACTTTTAAATAACAATAATATATTCTAGAAATCAGATGAAAAATAACATAAAATTCAAAAGTTATTTAAATGAAGATTCTAAAACAGAAAAGATAATATACGCAAAATTAAGAAGTTAATAGAAGCAGATTAAAGAAGAAGCATAAGAGATATATGGGAAATGGTAAAAATATTTAATTATATATAGTTGAAACCTTACAAAAAAAGCGAAAGATGAAGCAGTGACAAAATGTGAAAATCAAAATGATAAGCCACAAAACATCAAGCCATAAATTCAGAAAGCTATAAACTCCATGTAAATTAAATATAGAAAACACAACATATAGGTGTATTATAGTAAAATTGTTAAAAACCAAAGACAAAGAAAAAATATTAATACAAGATGGAGGGAAAAGATGTATGATGGTTTTAGGTCTGTCTCAGCCTATCAGTAGAGATGCTATTGCTAGAAATGCCTAGGGGCACTCACCTGGGCTAATGGTACTTGTGGCCAACCCCACAGACATTGCCCCTTCGGGACCCAAAGTTGTGGCTGAACCAACCCTTGTGGTTCTTATGCAACCCTTGTGGTTGCAAAACACACACCGGAAACAACCATCAGGGAGCTTGGAAAGGACAAGAAGGTTTATTACTCACAGGTGGTTTATTACTCACAGGTCCTGGAGATTACAGGGCATGTCCAGGGCCACACAGCAAAGTCACCAGTAGAGAGAGAGAGAGAGAGAGAGAGAAATGGACCTGGTGTTCTGCATTTATTAGGGTTGAAAGTATGATACCTAGGGTTGTCTGGGTCCACTCTTTATTGGTGAATTTAAACATAAAAGCCACAATTAAACTGTAGGAAGGGAAAAGCAGGGTCACTCAAAAGGTCAGTGATTGAGTCAACCAGGGCTTCGTAAAAGGGGAACTTTTGGGGTGGGGTAACCTGGCTCTTCACCAGTTGAGTAGCTGGAAACATGTTTATTCAAAATGGATGTCTTTGAACTGGAAGCATCAGCAATCAAAATCTTAATGTCAGGTACTTATACTGCCATAAAAAAAGCTGATTTTGGGGCACTTAAACTACAATGACTCTCAAAATAGCCATAATAGGAACTGATGCTGGATATCTCAACAAAAGCAAATAAGCCACAAACATCAAAACGGCAACCAATGTCGGAGCTAGAAAAAAATAACTGTACTAGAATTCTACACCCACTGAAAGTGAAATAAAGGAAATTACAAGAAGCTAGTTGTGGTTATGATAGAGGATGAAAGGAGTATGTATTGAAGACTTTTTACCCGTTAGTATATATTCATTTTTTCTTCACCATAACCTGATAGAAAAATATGCTCCATGCCTATTTTACCTAATAACAATAATAATCACTCAGAAACAATCAGTAATAACATCACATAAGAGAACTGGGGGTAACACGCACAAGCACCATGAATCCAGATCTGGTCCAGGTTCGGGAGGCACCCAGCCTAGCCAGTCAGAGTCCTGCAAGGCAGAGTCGGAGGGTAGGAAGCAAGCACAGTGCCGGTCTCCCTTTCCCATGGCTGAACGTGCAGGACGTCTCAGAGAGACTTGCTCTTTGGATGCGTCACGGATGGTCTGAAGTCCTCTGCTTTTTATTTTACAAATAAAAATATCAAGCCTGAGAAAGAGTAAGCAACTTGTCCAAGGTTTCACAGCTTGTTTTTCTGTCTTCAAAGCTTTTGTTTTCTGCACTATATTTTGTCGATGTAAGAAGTGTCCAAATCTGTTAGAATTTTTTAGTTTGAGCCGTGTGAAGAGCAGAACCTGAAGTCATGCTTAGAGCATGCACAGTGCAGCATGGCAGATGACAGGTGCCATGAAGGGTGATACCACCCTCTCAGAGAGTGAAGTAGAACAAGCCTGTTAGAGCTGACGTAAACGGATGTCTGTCAGAGCTGATGTGTATAACATGAACCTAATATGACTGCAGAAAGCATGTACTTATCCAAATTAAGGAAAACATGTATATGAGAAACTGTGCAAAATCAACACAACTTTGCAACCAAAAGAAGCATAAAAGCAGAGGACTTCAGGCCATCAGTGACATATCCAAAGAGCAAGTCACTTTGAGACGTCCTGCACGTTCAACCATGGGAGAGAAAGACCGCCGCTGTGCTTGCTTCCCTCTGACTCTGCCTTGCAGGACTCTGAATGGCTAACCTGGGTGCCTCCCGAACCCGGACCTGATTTGGATTCTTTGGGCTCATGTTTGTTACCCCCAGTTCTCTTATGTGATGTTATTACTGATTGTTTCTGAGTGACTATTATTGTTATTAGGTTAGTATAGATTTAGATTCAATCCACATTAATAAAAGCTGGGTGAATAGCATAGTCACCTGTGTTGACCCACTGATTTCTCGGTGCTGATGTCACCTGTAGGGTTGGTGGCCATATAGACAGTGCTTTGGTTCTTAAGGGCTGGGTCAGACAACACAAGCAGGGTCCAAATGCTGGTTTATAGGAAAGACTCTACTGCAAAATATATACTCAAGGTGAGCCAAACTCACAACAATTACTGGAAAGTAAAATCTCAACGGATTGAGAAATGCTCTAGAGAATGGCAGTTTTGTACCTCATTTCATATGTTAGAATCAAAGGGGAAAGCTTAAGGGGGTTACCTGAAATCCACTGGTGATAGATTAGGGAGATGGGAAAAAGCTAAATGGGGAAATCTCTGGGATTGGATAAAAAGGTCAATAGATAACCTCTTTTACCTAGTGGGTTAATGTGATAACAGTAACAATGAGAGGTTCCTTGGTCTCCTACTCTGGTGCAGTGATTGTGCCTAAGGGGTCTGGAAACAGGAAGTTACCTTGACATTCCAGATATATGTTATCATAGATGCACCAAGACAATAGACAGGCTCAGTTAAAGTGAAGACTGACCTTTGTAAAGATCGACCGGCCTAGGACATGACTACCTGCCATGACTTCCTTTAGCTAGAAAGTTTTTAATTTCAGACCATGCTCTGCAGTTACTGGAGGTCTCTGAGCTTGTATGGCTGCCATGCAGGCTTCCCTCTGAGCTTGTCAGGTTTAGTATGTGACCTGTTTTTCATCCACAATTTACCGTATTTTGCCATTATAATGCACACCCATGTTTTTGTGCACATTAAACACCCATGTTTTTGTGCACATGGCATGTAATCATTATACCAATGTAAAATGTACATCCTCATTTTTCCCTCAAAATTTTGGGAAAAAAGTGTGCATAATATGTGGCAAAATATGGGTTATATTATCTCTTGTAGTTTGCTTCAGAGTTCACAAATTTCCTTGTCAGACAATATTTCATTTGAATAACCTAGATGTTGAATATAATCATGTAAACATATACACAAAAGGATGTTTGTTTTATATAAGTCTGTCTCTGATTTTCAGGTAATCCCTTGAGAATGCAACTTCTCAAGGTAACAGAGAAGTTAGTAGAACTTCTCAATATTGAGCCTGGGAATACATACTGGGGCCGGAAAAGTTGAATGCAGCTGAAGTAGGAAAGTAATCAACCTGACTCACTCAAAGTAAAATGTAGCTTTTTTAAATTTTAAATTTTCTACATCAAATCAGTCTGTTCTCTCCACACACATCTATCAAGGTTGGAAAAAATCCAATATTTATCTGGCGAAAAATTTAACTATATTAATGGAGTAGGTGGGTGGCACCCATTTTCTATATCAGGATTCTGTAAAAAATTCTGGGGCTGCCTGGAAATCTGAGATGGACCTCTGGGTTTGGCTTTCATTGTCACTGTCAAAATGTTCATTGTCCAGACAGAGCTGCATATGCCACACTGCACTTCACAGCCAGGAACCTCACAGCCGCTGGACCGCGCAGGCGTCCCCATGTTAGAGCTGGGCAGCCCCAGCACTTGGGGACTCTCTCCCGCCACTCCCCTCCCTGGAGTCCAGCCACTCCACTCTTTTCCAATCTTGACCTTTTCTGACAGCTCCACTCCTAGACTCCATTCTAGGGTTTTAAAACAAAACCTTTAACTTTTTTTTTAAGCTTTTAGATACTTTTTTTAAATTTTGTTTTTCAATTAAAATTTACACTTAATATTATTTTGTATTAGTTTTAAGTATAAAGCATAGTGCTTAGACAATCATATACAAAGTGTTTCCCTGGATATTTCCAGTATCCATCTGACACCATACATACTTATACCAATATTATTGACTATATTCCCTATGGTGTACTTTCCACCGCCTTGACTATTTCTAACTACCAATTAGTACTTTTTAATTCCCTTCACCTTTTCATCCAGCCCTCCTACATTATCCACCCCCCCACCCTGCTCTGAGTCTGTTTCTATTTTGTTTGCTTGTTCATTTTATTCTTTAGATTCCACATATAAGTAAAAACATATAGTATTTTTCTTTCTTTGACTGATTTATTTCCCTAAGCATAATAGGTCAATCCATACTGTGGAAAATGATAATTTTTCTTTTTTATGACCAAGTAGTATTCCATCATGTACCATACATACTCATCTATCAGCGGGCACTTGGGCTGCTTCCATAGCTTGGCTATTGTAAGTAACACTGCAATCAACATAGGGGTGCTTATGTTCATTCAAATTAGTGTTTTGGTATTCTTTGGATATATACACAGAAGTGGAATTGCTGGGTCATAAGTTAGTTCCATTTTTAATTTTTCAAGGAAACTCCATACTGTTTTCCACAGTGGCTGCACTAGTCTGCGTTCCCACCAAAGGTGCACAAAGTTTCCTTTTTCCCTTTTCTCTACCTCTTTACCAACACTTGTTGCTTGTTGATTTACTGATAATAGCCATTCTGACAAAAGCCTTTAAATTTTTTCCTAGAAAAAGTAAAGCTTGGGCTCTCAACATCCAAAACCTGGCCAACACTCTTAAGAACAGGAAAAAAAGTGTTTCAGAGCTCATATCTAGGAAACGTGGGCATGTGCACGCAGAGTTAAAGGAATCCTGTTAGAAGAACCTGAGGGATTTATTACCAAAATACTTTGGGCAGCACCCTGGAAACATTTTAAAACTGTCTGGGACACAGTTTAAGCAGGCATGTATGGGGATGAGTATGGAAATTTCCAGCAAATGGGTTGGGGGTGCTGTTGCTGAGACAGAACTTTAGCTTTATCCTACAGTCACAGGCTTGTGTGGCTGGGTTTTCCTCAAGGACCAAGATGAACCTTTTAAAAGCTGTGGTTGGGGAAATGTGGCCCCCTGTGCTTGGGATGGGAATGGTACTTGGGTACTCGGGTCATGGCAGGTTAGCGGCGGGGATGCTGTAGATGCAGAACAGCTCTGTGGATGTGCATGCAAGCGCATAAAGAAGGAGAAGGTGGCGGACTCCCCTCTGCTCTGGAATGGCTCATGGCTTGAACGGTGGTGCAAGAAGGTCCTAGAAAACAGGGGCAGGGTGGCACCGAAATAATTCTTTAGGAGGCACTCATGCTCTTAGTTGGTTTTCTCAGGGTTGGTGTAGTCTGAGAAACAGGGCTGGTGTGTATTGGGGTTAATGCCAATATAACAGGCTTAAAAATTACAGTAATTACACCAGTGAATGAACCTCACCAACATTCCACTATTGTGCTAAGTGCTTTATATTCACCACTTCAGTTACCACCCTGAAAGGAAGTGCTATTAGCCCAACTTTGCAGGTGGAATAACTGGGGCAAGCATGCTTTTGAGTAGTTAGTAAATAGGAGAATGGGGATTCAAATCCAAGTCTAAACCCAAAGTCTTTGTGTTACTATTATTCCTCATTCATTCTTAAGAACAAAGTCAATGCTATTCCCCCCTTCTTACCAAAGCAGAATGCACTAGAGACTGTGGGCCCTGAAACTCACATTAGAGGTGGTAGATTTAAATGTTCAAGGACCAGTTGGCGGAGAATGCTAATCTTATGTGAGCTGGGAAATAAAGAGTTAATTTACTGCCAGCAATGGATTTGGGTTTTAAGAAAATTAAAAATTAAAAATCGTTAAACTGCCTGATACCTATTTGGATATTAGGCAGAAATTTATGTTTGCTGTATGGGTGTAGTAGCAACAAATTTTCAGTATTCTTAAACAAATGAAATGTGACTCCTCTTTGCTTCAAGCAATTAGATTTGCTGATCTCTTGCCTCATCTTTAAAAACAAGAAGAAAAGTTTTAGTACTTATAAAATATAAGCACTCTATAAATGTACTTAAAACAATTGAATTGTACACTTTAAACAAATGTCTTATGTAAACTATATCTCACTTTATTTTGAACAATTATTGTTAATGAATATTTATAACAATTTATTTATAACAATTATTAAAAATAAAAGTATACTTTCAGATCGAAGTTATTTCTATCTCTATATAGCTTCTTCCATCATATAGTACATACATGCCTTGACTTCAGTCATAATTAATTATGTTTATATTTACATTACTTTTGAATTTACTTTTCTCCAGTCATGTATTTGTGTTAATGGTTGTACAGATTATTTCATGTCACTTGTTGTTGCTCAATCAGCCATTCTGCAGCTGTTGCACGGTTAGATTGTTCTCAGGGCTTTGTCTTACAAATGCCACTGTTTTACAAAGGTATTTATGTCAATCTTAGACTCATTAAGATAAGTTCCCAGTAGTGGAAGGGAAAAAGCTATGATTCTTTTTAGGTTCTTGTTAATGTTGCTTCAAAATGCATCAGTTTTAATGCCACTGACATCTTGAAGATCACAAATATCTTGCTGTTTTTTTCCAGCCTCTTCCTTGGTTGATGTGGCTAATACTCTATAATTTTGGAGGAGTTCAGCTAGTATTGCTTACTCCCCCCACACCCCATATACAAAGAAGTCTTCTGCAAGTAAATATTTTAAAGATAAACTATTGCTAACTCTTGGTTAAGCTAAAATGAAACACATTTTTATAAACTTTCTAGTAATTAAAAATAATAAAAAAATTAAATACTTCCTTTACTTGACTTTCTTACTCCCCCCACCCCTGTGTGTAGTACTCCCTCTTTCTTTGTTGTGACAAAGATATTTATAGCGTCTGCAAGCAACTACGACAATACTGAAGACTTTAAAAATATAAGCATCCCACCTTCCACATTGCATTGAACATTAGTACAAATGTCCGTCAGTGTTTGTTATGTGGCTGTTACTTCACTCTATGAATTTAAATAAGAATCATTTATTAAAAAAGTAGAACACATTTAAAAAGAGAGTGGGAAATTAATGTGACTTTTGCCTTAGGCTCTGAGGAGTTTAAAATTAAGACTCCAGGGTAAATTGTGGCAATATAGACTTAAACAATGTTTTATTCTTATCTTGAAATCTTCAAAGTACATGGTAGTTGCTTAATAGGTTCTCGTTTTTATCCTTTTACTGTTCTGTGATGTTTTCCTTTGTCATCTGTTGTCGATTAATCTCCCCGACAGACCACAGAGCACCGTAAGATTTTATGGAGTACACAGAGAATAGATGCTTCAGTTTATCCGCACTTTGTGAACATAAACACACCAAAAAAATAGCACTGAACCCCCAGGGACTGATAAATATCAGTTCTAAGTAAATAGTAACTCCAAATCTTACATAAACACACGGCTTACTCTACTAAAAAGGACATAAAATTCACTTGCTGAATTCTTATTTTGTTCTTATTCAGCTCTCAGGTTACTGCATAATAGATCTTCATGGTGCTTTAAAACAAAACAAAACCCAAATATTAAAAAAACATGCAGTCCGTGCTCTGGCTGGTGTGGCTCAGTTGGTTGGCATGTCATCGCATAACCAAAAAATTGCAGGTTCAGTTCCCAGTGAGGGTGCATGTCTAGGCTGCGGGTTCCGTCCTCAGTTCCGGGCGCATGTGATCCCTGGTCTGGGAGAGTGTGAAGGCTTCTAGTCCATGTTGCTCTCTACCGCTGATGTTTCTCTCTACCGTCTTCTCTCTCTCCAGAAGCAAAGAAAAAACTGTTCTTGGGTGAGGATTTGAAAAATGCAGTCCTACTTACTACCTCAGTTAGGAGTTGTCTGTGTCTCTGGGTCTCAGCAGAGCAGAAAAAAAGGTGGTAATCTAGAAAAACCTGGCAGGGCACATGGTTCTGATATCTCCTCCCGGTCTGTGAAATCCAGAGGACATCCCCAAACCAGCCCAACCAGCTCTGCTGTCTGCTGTGGCTGCTCGTTTGTCTTTATTATTGCCCCTTCCTTTCTTCAGGGAGCTTTTCTGCTGTTCATTTTTCAAGAACACACTTGCACAAGGAATCTTAAATCTTCTGTCAGTTTCCTGAATGTCTTACTTAGCTCTTTCTAGGAGATAACATTTTACTTTCTAAGTGAGAGACCACTCAGACTCTTAGTGTCAGTCAGGGACAGCTGGGCCTCAGCTCATGCTTTATCAAGAGCACTGTGGACAGAAAAGGGGGCTTTGTAATAAATCTGACTAATATAACCTCACAGGGTGATCTGATCATAAATTCCTAACTGGGCAGGTCATGTGGGTGGTCATCTCCCAGGCTTCTAAAGAGATTTATCTCTGCCTTAAGCACGCCCTGTCCATTATTCTTATTCATCTAGGTGAACACACCTTTGAAACACCAGTGCAAACCTCCTTTTTGGAACCCCACATAGGAGAAACCACCCTGAAGAGAGCGTACAATCTTGTTAATTATCCTGTAATCTCACATTTTCATGTAGTCTTCCTTCCATTCTCTCCTTAATTCCAAATATATAAATGAAACTGCAACACTATCATTCTCTGGAGCATTTGAGATCTTGCTTCCCAGAATGTCACCAGTTTGGTTCAAATAAACTCATAAAAATCTCTACAGGTTGGGATGTTTCTCACTTTGGCAGCATGGAGCAGTGAATCTGCTGCTGACGGAAGGGCTGTCAGCCTGCATGCATCAGACAGACAACCCAGAAAGAAAATATATTAATTCATAATGACCATTACATGAGTTATTATTTGCAAAATTGATACTGAGAGCCTGTCTGGCCTGCTGGGAGCAAGCAGAGAGGGCAAGAAACAGGAGGGACTACCAGAGGAACTTGTGAACCACTTGGGGCCCCGGTAAGGCAGTGGGCAGGGCTGCACTGCCCAAGTAACTGAGCTTATGCCTTGCAGACACTCTGCCCTGTCAGGGAGAATCATGCTCCTGAGGGCAGATTCCCCCACCCCTGGCAAGATAATGGCAGGAAGAAATGTTCCACTGAGCATGTGTAAGACTAGTAAAATAATCGGACAGGGGGAAAAGCCCTCCTACCCCCTTCCAGTACTTGATTGGGGTGGAACCAGGGGAAGGCAGGCACATGTGCCATAGAGGTTAAAATGGCAGCAGGAGGAGGTGCTGGACCAAAGAGGCCTATCAGTCTAGCCTGGGAGAGAATGGATTGGTTGGGGTGATGGGCCCTCTCAGAATATGGAAATCTGGAAAGTTATCTTCCCATTCTGAGAAAGCAAATGGTCCATCCCATACCTGAAACTTATATAAACCCAGGGCAACAAAGAAAGTTCTTTCTTGCTTGTGGCTGCTACTTGGGAGTAAGCAGAGAGGGCAAGAAACAAGAGGGAAGACTCAGTGTGGAGGCCCATGGCCTCCATGAAGGAATCTCTCTCACAAACCTAGTAGAGCACTTGCCAGTGCCTTCATCAGCTCCACTGCCCAGGAGCACAGGACCTTGCTGCTAGAAGCTGAATGGCAGGTGGTGGTGGTGGCTCCACATACAACCTCGAGGAGGGAGCCTAAAGCCAGAGAGCAGCTGGGAAAAGCTAAGTGACCTGGATGACTTCTCAGCTGCCTAGGGCCCCAAAGGATGGTACTCTAAAATGGAGCAGGGGTTCTGGGCACTGCCTTTGGTTTTGGTCCTGCTGGGGACAGTGGGGTTTTTTCTGTGTTTTGTGGAAGAGATGAGCCTGATGCAGCTGGAGATGAGGAGTCCCCCATCCTCTCAGGTTGTTGAGCATTTGAATAAAAACCTCTTTCCTTTCTCACCAGCCTCTGCCTTTAGAGTTTGCCTTTTGGTGGCAGTGCACAGCCAAATCCCACTTTGGTTCAACAACAAAATGATTAGAAGAGTGGCTGCCAACATAGTAAGTGTTTGGTGAAAGTAAAACATATCAATTTAGAGAAGCCAAGTGGGGCTGCTAGGGTCTTAGTTACAAAGACGCTTCATAGATACTACACTAGGTTAAATAATGTCCCCCCCAAAAATTCATGTCTGCTCTGAACCTCAACATGTGATTTTATATGAAATAAGGGTCTTTGCAGATGTAATTAGAGTAAGGATTGAGATGAAATCATACCTGATTAGGGGAGGCCTTAAATCCCATGGGAACTTTAAGAGAGAGAAAAGGAGAAACGCAGGGAGACAGGGGTGTGAAGGTGGAAGCAGAAACTGGAGCGATGCTTCAACAAGCCAAGGAATGCCAGGAATTGCTGGCAACCACCCGAAGCTAAGTGGTTGAGCTACAAGCATGAAAATAATATTTCCCTCAGAGCCTCCAGGAAGAAGCAACACTGCCAATTCCTTGATTTTGGACCTTTGGCCTACATAACTGTGAGAAAATAAATTTCTGTTGTTTTAAGCCACCCAGTTTGCAGTAATTAATTGTGATGGCCCTAGAAAACTAATATGGATTTCTGGTGTAAGTCTAGACAAATTCTTTGCTAGGTCACAGAAGATTACAAACAAGTTTTGCTCTGGAATGGTGGGTTGAAAGAGTATATTATTCTACAAATATCCTTGTGACTTTAATCCAAAGAGACTTGTATATGCAAAGGATATTAATGCAGTGAACATATATACCAGCCTAATTATAGGTGCATTTCAGGTTTTCGGCCAACCCACACATTTCTCTGAAAACTGAAAACTATCATTTTCTTTTTAAAAATCCTTCACCCAAGAACATGTTCATTGCTTTGAGAGAGAGAGAGAAACATCAATTGTTTTGTCTTGTACTTGCCCCAAACAGGATCAAACCTATAATCTAGGCAGGGGTCCAGAAATCAAACCTGTGACCTTTATGCTCCAACCAACAGAGCCACCCAGCCAGAGGTGACTGAAAACTACAATACCGCCTTGAATTCGTCTTGAACTTGACAACAACATCTATAATGTGTAACCTTCCCTTCCTCCCATAGCCATAGGTGTTTGTCCCCAGGGACAAGGGACCCCTGAGTTCTTAGACTAATTACTGTATGCTACCATGTATAATATACACTTTTTTTGCCCCAATTTTTGGGGAAAAATAAGGATGCACATTTTACATGGGTATAATGATTACATGCCATGGGTATAATAATAGGTATAATAATCCTGTACATAATGCATGCAAAAACATGGGTGTGCATTATATATGGGAGCACATTCTACATGGCAAAGAATGGTAAGTCTCAGAGCACTTTGGAATTGGGATCCAAAGCCAGTGGCCAGTTTTTGCTAGTTACTTAAATGAAGAACATATCAAGTTGAGAAGTCTCAGTTGACCATAAGCTTACCAGGTAGAGAAACTGCAAAGAGAAAAAGAAAGAAGCAAATACACAGAATCAGATAAAAGACTATATAGCACTAGAGAACAAGGGACCATGAGATTATCTGCCTTTGTTTCTAATTCAAATCCTCATAACAGATTCATTACCACTGAGAGGCAATTAGGGTGGTGTGGTTAAGAGTGGGGACTCTGGAGCCAGACTGCCTTGTCTGTGTGACGTGACCTCTCAGTTTCTTCACTGTGTTTGGGACTAATAACGGCATACCAATCAGAGGGTTGTTCCTTGGATTCTACAAGTATTCCGGATGAGTAAGGGTAAATCAGGAGCATTAATGTGAAGCATTTAGAAGTGTACATCCTAGGCACTGGTGGTAATCTGAAGTGTGTTTTACTGAAAGGAAACAAACGAAAACCCAGGATATCCTTGGGCCCAATGATAACTGTAGCAACTTGCAGAGAACTAAAGACTAGTTCTTCAAACTCTGACGTCTCTGTAAGGATAATGGGATGAATATTACTGTGCTGATGGTTACAAAGAGCTCCATGAAGGAAAGATGCAGATCTGGTAAAAAAATGTAGCGTGCAAATATCAGCATTTGAAGGTTAGAAGAAATTCACCTTCCCCTATCCTGAGTCAGATGTTAGGAAAATAATATCGCTCTGTAAAAGTAATTATTTTATTAAAGTTATGGTTGAAAAGTATACAAAAGAGTATAATAAACTTCCAAGGACCCCATTACCAGTCTCAACAATAACCAATCTTTTTTCATTTTTACCCCATTCTCTTCTCCTTATTTTTTAAAAAAGAATTTTCATATTTTTTAGAGAGAAGGGAAGGAAGTGAGAAGGAGAGGGAGAGAAACATTGATATGTAAGAGAAACATCGATCAGTTGCCTCTTGCGCACCCCCAACTGGCGACCTGGCCTGCAAACCCGGCATGTGCCCCGACAAAGATCAAATCAGCGACCCTTCACAGGCTGGCGCTCAGTCCACTGAGGCACACCAGCCAGAGTGCTTCCCCATTTTTCAATTTTATAATTTCACTTATACATATTTTAGCCTGTATCTCAGAAAGGTAATAATTATTATTTTATACATAACCGTAATATAATGGTCACACCTAAAAATAATTCATAATAATTCCTTAATATAATCAGATGTTCTATCAGTGTCCAAATTTCACTGGTTGTCTCATGTTTGTCTCCAAAATTTCTATTAATTTGTTTTAATCAGAGCAAATGAAGGCCACACTACTCTTTCCTCCTTTGTCGTTCAATAATTTTTTCTCATATTTCCTGTAGGTGGCAGTTTAATCTTGAGGCCTGATGTGATGTAGTTTCACCTTCTTTTTTCTTTTCAAAATTACTTTGTAAATAGTGTATGTAACTTCATCAGGAAGCACAAAAGGCGTGATTGGTTTTTTTCCTGTTAAGAGTAGCCACTGATGATTCTTGTCCAGTTTTTTAAAAAGATTGGAAAAATGCTAAATTTCACACTCTTATTTTATAGGTATTAAGTTATTAACTATTTCATTATTCTACGGTAGTTCATGTAGGAAAGATGGGTTAAGTCCTTGATTCTTTCCTTCACCAGTTTTCAGGGTTATGAGTTAGCTCCTACTACTGGTCATCCTTCAAAGGGAACCATTGTTTTTATAAAGTATTATTTATTATAATTACCACATTGTAAGTATTTAATAATTGTTTATTATTAATGAGTTTTATTGCTATTGTTTCATATATTTAATATTTTGCTCAAGTTCAAGAATATTTGGTATGTTTCAACCATCGCAGTTATTTTTCTCCTTACAGTGGCCACCCTTATACAAAAGAAGTCTCTTTCCGTTGGTTCTGAGTTATTATGGATAGCCTCGCTTTCTAATATGATAACATGTTTCAGGAATATTTAATGTATATTCTGACTCAGAACGACAGGCGGCCATTTCTCAAAGGAGCCTTTGTTCTGTTTCGTAACCAATCGTAATTAGAGACCAAAATTAGGG
Source organism: Tonatia bakeri (assembly GCA_004024845.1). NCBI lineage: Eukaryota > Metazoa > Chordata > Mammalia > Chiroptera > Phyllostomidae > Tonatia > Tonatia bakeri. Next base: position 14,337 of record PVIA01003376.1, read on the forward strand.
TTTGGAAGTTCTGGTTACTACTTGTATCCAGGTCTTTTCAATAAACAGGTAGGACTTTTTCATAAAGACAAATACACCATGAGCTTATTCTGATATTCACAATTAACCTACAAGATTTTACTTCACTTTGTTGATCCTTCATTTATATCTTTTGCATCCCACACAGAAAATCCTGGTTCTCAAAAGCACCAGCATAATTACTTGTTTGTTTCCTCACACGATACGCACAGATAGCAGTGTCAGAATGAGAATGCCACCATCAGCTACTGTGTAACTAGGGTCATTGTTCTGAACTGCAAACCTGATCAAGTCATGGCTATATGTAAAGTCCTGCTGCTCTCCCATCCCTGATGAACAAAACCCAAACTTGTTAACATGCAATAAAAGGCACTTCCTGATCTGACCCTATACCACTGGCTAAGCCGAAAATGTTCCATTCCTTCTTCCCATTTTATTGAGTCATCTATCCAAGTCCAGGGCTGAAGCTTTTTTGTGTATGGTGCCGCCTACCTGGGCACGGATGGTCACTCTTTCTCCATGATCTTCTCGGCCTCCTACAGGCTGTTATTTGTGCATTTACCAAACTGAATTTTAATTGTTTATATTTACAAGTATGTGTGTTCTCTCCTAAATTGTGCATGTCTTTATGGCAAGGCCCATTTAATTTTGCATTCCTAGCATCTAAGTTAAGTCCACAACAAATGGAATACTCAATAAATGCCTGTTTAATGGAGCTAATTTAGTATAACTGAAGAGGTACAAAATCTAGCAATTTTGTTTTCTGATGTTTAAGAAGCTATTTCTCTGCAGTGTTTCAAGGAATTTATTTTCTGCTAGTACCACATGGATGGGGATTAAACATAGACATAGAGAAATTATTTGCAAAGGCATAATAGCTCTCACATTGCTCATGATTAAGGCAAATACACTGATAATGGTGATGATAATATCTGTGAGCTGTAGCATACCTCCATGGTGTGCCTTGGCGGTCACGACTCTAATGCTAACAGGCAGGACACTGAAGGGCCTTCAGTGTCTGTGTGTTGCCCTTTTAATAGTGATATTCCTCTTAATCAGTCTCAGTTCTGCCCCCAGGGGACCAAGGCAAAGAATGAAATAAAGTTATTCTCTGATACTCTTTCCTAACAGTTTGTAAACATTTGCTTTTGAGTCATCTGAGAAGTGCTAATTAAAATTATAGTAGGATGCACTATACACCCACTAGAATAGCTAAAATTAAAGTGTTTGTTTACAGTCTGTGACTGTTCCATGTTACAGTGTTTCTCATACGCTAATAACTGTGCTTTACTTCCCCTCCTCCTTCTCGAGGGGCATCTATACAGGTGCTATGGCAGTTCTCCTCTCCCCTCACCCCCCTTCTTTTATATTTCACATTATTGTCTGAGTTGGGGGTTTCGGGATCATTTATTTGCAAGAGTTTCCTGTGGGTGAGAAGGGGCTAGGATAGCAACTCCAGCTAAGTGATTTTTTTTTTTAATGTGGTATCTCTTTTCTGCAGTCATGAAGTAAACTGACTTCCTCCAATTTGGTCTATGATCCTTTAGGAAGAAGACTTGCCTTTTCACATTTATGTGTCTAATGGTTCCAGGAGTGCCTTCTGCCAACCCAGCCCTATTCCTGAACCCTCTTTAGCAGACAAAGGATATGGTTTATGCTCTAAAGAGATACTGCTCCATTTAGGAAGTAAGCATTTTAGTGTGTGTGCTTTATGATATCTATTAATACTGGGTTCTCTTTCCTTTCCTCTCTTTCTTTGTGTATCTTGGATGATAACTGTGTTTGGCATCTGAAGTCAGCAGTTTTAGTTCAGGAAGCCACGACGGTGTTGCAGGGGGTTCTGAGAAGAACAGGATGTACAGAAGAGTCCTAAAAGTGACTGGATATCAGAAATCAACAGTCAATAATCCCTTGTAAAATGATGGGGCTCCCTTATCCGTGAGAACTGCTGTGATCAGAGAGGGCAGGTGCAGCCCTGACTGGTGTGACTCAGATTTCATTGTCCCACAAACCAAAAGGTCGCTGGTTGGACTGCCCTTTGGGGCAAAGGCCTGGGTTGCAGTCAGTCCCTGGTGGGGAAGGAGGCAGCCATAGGGGAGGTGACTCATCAATTGTTCTCACTCGTGTCGATGTTTGTTTCCCTCTCATTCTCCCTTCCCCGCTCTCGCTTTAAAATAAATAAATATAATCTTTTTCAAAAAAAGAGGGCAGATGCAAACAGAAAGCTGGGAGACAGGTTTAGAGTGTGTTTGGGTGAGAAGTCACGCAGAGGTGGCAGACTGAAGAAAAAAGCACATGTAAAAGAGAGGAAGGAGCATTAGAAAGTGGAAAGTTGGAGCAGGATCCGCTGGTGAAGGCGGCTTCTTCACAGGAGGTGGTGAAGCCTCACAGGAGTTTGGAATCCATGATAGAAGCCTTTCTGGAGCAAGTGAAGATCTGAAACTTAGGTGAGGTTTGGTATCAGAAGTGGCAGGTATTACAGCAGTAGAAAAGGGAGCTCTTGATGTGAGAAAATGGGAAACCTACCCCTTCTTTTCAAAAGATTCTCCTTCTAGAGAATTTGAGATCTTACTCCCTGGAATATGTGGTCAGTTTGCCTCAAATAAACTCATAAAAAATAATTTTGAAAATTCTCCTTCTAATTGAGAAAAATCCAACCCATTGAAATATGATTAGCAGAGTAATTACATAACTACAACAGCCAAATAATGCCTCTCTAGGAATACAAAAGAGCAAATAAAGGACTAAAAATAGATATAAAACTCCCCTATAGACTAAGAACACTCACTAGAAAAAAATTACTCCAAAGCAGAAGAAAACTGCAACACAACATTCTAACATGAATGAAAGGGAATACAAGAATGAAGCAATTGCAGCCAGGAAGGAAAGTGATAAAAAAAAAATCAGTACAAGAACTCAGGAGAGACATGGCCAAAAAAGGGAAGGTGAGAGTCAGCCACAGGAGGGTGTGACATGGTGACTAGTGAAACTTAGGAAAGAAATAGAAGGAACAGACAATTACTTTGTAGTAAAAACTAAGTTATAAATAAATTCATTTCATAAATAAAGACTAGGTTACAAGGAGCAAAAAGGGAAATAGATAATATAGAAGGCAGAGCAAGACATAGAGCATATCCAGGAAAAATGAAGAAAGTGAAGAGGAATGAACATAAATATTTTTTTTAAAAAATAGAACATGAAAGATGAAGAAGATAGAAAAAAATAATCCAAAATATGAATAATTAGAGTTTTTCCAATTGGAAGAAAACTAGAAGAATGGAGTAAAGCAAAATTTTAAAAAGTTCCAAACAAGACTTTAATTTTATATTAAAAGGCATTCAAAATATGAGAAAACTGTTCCAGAATGATCAGTACTAAGATATGCCCTATTAACACATAGTTTACAACTACCAGAGGTATATAACTAACATTAATAGCAAACCTTGGGCATCTGGGCAAGGCCAGTGTGTCATTCTTAAGGAAGAGAAAGCCTTATTGGCACAGCTACAGTTAATGCTAGCAATACCTGTCAGATATATAAATTTGAGCCAAATATTTTAAATTTATTTAATCTGTCCCTCAAGTGTCAAAGCTACAGGTAAAAGTTCTGGAAATCTAAGGACTTGGAATACTCTTCACAACAGGCCTCACTGAAGCATATCCTAGAGAACAAAATTCACTCAACCAAAAGATAAGGGAATCTTCAGCAAAATTTCTAGGAGAACACTGAATGTATTTAACAACAGAACTAGGACTAAAACAAGGCCTAACAAAAGAGTTACAAAACAAAATGTAAATATGAACATTGTATTTATATAAACTTTCGCTATGAAGGTTTTATTTTAAAAATTATAGTCATAATTTTACTGTATTGATTGCCTTTATAATTAGACTTTTATACAATAACCTTAGAACCCTCTTTCTTCAGGCAGTATCTATTGATTCTTACTATAAGCATCAAGTGAATTAGTTTGAAACTTCCTCTTTTTTTCTGCCCAATTTTAGTCAACAATAACATCAGTTGTCGTGGGCTGAATTGTGTACTTCCAAAATTCATGAGGTAGGTATCTGCATAGTTTTACAGAAAAATGTCATACCTTTTTCTGAGGTGGTTATACTACTTAATATTCTCACCAACAATGTTTGAGAGCTTCTGTTGTCTCACTCCTTGTGAGGACATGGGCTGACAGTTACTTTAATTTCAGTCATTCTCCTGAATTTGTAGTGAATGGTATCTCATTGTGGTTTCATTTGTGTTTCCCAGTGACTAATGATATTAGGTGAGTTTCATGTATGTTCTTATATTTAGCCCATGATTAAAACTGTTCTTTAGTACTAACTTGTCTGAGCCCTCAAAATCCTGTTGGGATTATAACAAAAATTGCTTTTGTCCTACACATTCATTTCAGGGGTGTCACAATTTTCATATTTAGCCTTTCTTTCCTTTTTTCATTATTCAAAGATTTTATCTCTTTCAGGAGGCACTTTTATTTCATATTGTTTACAAGCTAATTGTTAGAATTATCCCTAGATATTTTATGTATTTGTGAGTATTAAATCAAGTTATATTATCTAAAATGTTTTTGTTTATGCAAAAGTTTCATTTGTACATATTTATCCTATATGCAGCGACATATCAAACTTTCCTTTAAGTTATAATGGTATTTCAGTTCTATTTATAATCATATCACATTGAGTTTTTTGAAAATAGATATGTCTTCTTTTCCTTCAACTTTTTTACTGCATTGTCTAGAATAGTTGTTCTTAAGCATGGTGAGTTTTCCTCTCAAGAGACATTTGGCAAGTGTGTAAACAGTTGTGATTGTCACGACTGGAGGAGGTACTATCTAGGTAGAGGCCAGGGATTCGGCTAGACATCTTACAGTGCATGGGACAACTCCCCATGAGTCATCTGGCTCAAAAATGTCAGTAGTGCTGAGCTTGAGAAAAAGAACTTTCAGAAAAACACTAAGTGGTGTTGAAGATAAAGCAATCTTGTCTTATTCTCAGTTTGAATGTGAATATCTGACATTCACTAATACATACAAAACTAAATACAAATTAGTAATAATCATGAAAGTAGAATTTATTCAAGAATGCTTTGTGAACTAGTAATTCTGCAGTGGTAACAAGCTCACCATGACAATGATTTCCAAGAAGGTGTGGAGGTAAAGAAGTTCACTTGTGACTCTACTGGGGCACCCCCTCTCCCACCGGAATACTAAAGTACTGTACAAGGTTGGTTAATGTCAGGTAGGCTGCATTGGACCTGCATGTAGAAAACCTTAGGTTTTACTACTAAAATAATGTATCGTTCAGTGAAAGTCTTCTTTGAGTTAAAAGCTTCTGTGAGCTTAACATTTTTATATTCAAATTGGTCTTTTCTGCCATAACTCTCAGCATTTTGAAGATTTTTTCTGTTTTCTCCTTGCATTTAGGATTGTTGAGAAAGCTGTTAGTAATATGGCAGTTTTCATCCTTTGTAAGTAATATCTTTTATGGTGAGCTTTTTCCATCATTGATGCTTTAAAATTTTGCTATCATGGAACTTTTCTAATTTCTCTTTTCTCCTGGAGCTCTAAATTAGATCTTTCATTGGAACTCCATGTCTTGAAATTTAAAATACTATTTTCTATTCCTTTGGCTGAGAATTTCTTTTGCTTACTTCACCATCACTTGTTTGATTAGCTGTGTCTGTTGGAATATTCAACCCCTTTGTTCACTTGAATTTTTTAAAGAGATATCTAATTGGATTTTTCTATGACTCCTTACTCTCCTTTCAAAAGAGATACTTAAGACAATTTTCTTTATTTTTGACACTGTCACATACGTCTCCATTCCACCCCCTTGGTCTCCCTCCACCCAGCACCAGCACCCCCTTCTCTCTGGCCAGCATCACATTGATGTCTATGTTTTTTGGCTAATCCCTTTACCTTCTAAGAGATATTTCTAAGATTAAATGTTCTGGGTGCTTTTCCAAGGTTTGAATCAGAGAGAGACCTTGTAGGCACAGCCACTGAGGCTCAGTCAGCTCTGAGTAGGGGCTCCTTCCAGGATTGGAACCCAGAGACCCTTGTGCCCTGACCCTTCCCAGAAACCAGGCCAATGATGAGAAAGCTGAGGCTTCAAATGAGTTAAGTAACATTCCCAAGGACATACAGGACAAGCTAAAGGTGCTTTAATGATATCACCCAGCTAGAAATCAGAAAGTAGGCTCCTTGGCTATATTTGGGGAATCCATGATGGTGGAGGAGTAAGTGGAAGTGACACTAACCTCCTCCCAGGACCAGTTTGGAATTACAACTAAATTTTAGAGAAATCATCTTGAATAATCAACTGAGCACTAGCTGGAGAGAAGCCTTACAACTATGGACAGACAGAAGAAAACACTTCATCACAATGTGACTGGTAAAGAATGCAGAGGAGACACGAGATGGCTGACTGGGCTCTCACAGGCAACAGCTGAAGTTCTAGAGGGATATTTCAGCAGCCAGGGGGCTTACCCTGAGAAGTGTGGGGTCTAAACCCCAAACTGGGTTCCCCAGCCTACAGCACCAGAGCTGGAAAGGAACCCAGATAACATCCAGCTGTGAAAACCAGCAGGGTTTCTGTCTGCCAGAGAGAGATGGCTGGAGACACAGAGAACCTCTTATAGGGTTAAAGCGCAACATTTGGTTTGCAGCCATTTATCCTGGGTGCCAGCAATGGGAGAGCAGAGTGGACTAGAGACGCTTGAGGAGAATCTGGGTTGGTGGCTCTGGGGAGAAAACTGAGGGAACAGCCACCAGAATCCCTGTGCTAAGTCATTCCCCACACTGCAGGAGCCATTTCTGTCAGGCAGAGCATTCCTCTCTGAATGGCATCAGCCTGAGGGGAAGCAATAGCCCCACCCATTAGAAATACTCTGTCCCACTCTGTGGTGCTTAAGCCTGACTGCTGCTTAAAGATTGATTAGATTAATAGCTGATCAGTTTAATAGCTGAGTAGTTTAACATCTAAGAAAGAAAATATAAAGAAACAGCCAAACTTGGAAGAAAAAGAAATAGACCACAAAAGAATAAGAGAATTTTGCAGAAGAACTAGCTGAAATGGAGGTAAGCAATTTATCAGATAGAGCATTTAGCGTAATGATTATAAGGATACTCAACAACAGGAAAAAAGAAATAGAAACCATAAAAAAGGATCAGTCTGAAACAAAAATGCAATATCTGAGATAAACAATATACTGGAAGGAATAGGTTAGGTGAAGCAGAGGACTGACTCAGTGTTTGGGAAGACAAGGTAGAAAAAAACAATCAGGCAGAGCAGCAAAAATAAAAAGTAATTTTTTAAAATGAGGAGAGCTTAAGAAACACCTTGGACAACATGAAGTATAACAATATCCACATCATGGGAACACCAGAAGGAGAAAAGAGTGAGCAAGTGAACAATAATCTATTTTAAAAAATAATGACCAAAAACTTTCCTAATCTGGTGAAGGAAAAATTCACACAAGTCAAGGACGCTCAGAGAGTGCCAAAGAAGTTGGACCCAAAGAGGCCTACACCAAGACACATCATAATTAAGATGACAAGACTTAAAGACAAGGAGAGAATCCTAACAGCCACAGAGAAAAACAGGTAGTTACCCACAAAGGAGTATCAGTTAGACTGTCATCTGATTACTCATCAGAAACATTTCAAGTCAGAAGGGAGTGGCATGAAATATTCAAGGCGATGAAAAGCAATGACTTACAACCAAGGCTACTTTACCCAGCAAGGCTATCATTTAAAATCAAAGGAGAATTAAGGAGCTTCCTGGACAAGAAAAAACAAAAGGAGTTCATTAACACCAAACCAGTACTGCAACAAATGTTAAAGGGCTTGCTTTAAGAAGAAAAAGGGAAAGAAAAAAAAAGACAGGGAAAGAGTTTAACATTAAAATGGCACTACATATATACCTATCAATAATCACCATAAATGGCCCTGGCTGGTGTAGCTCAGTGGGTTGAGCTCAGGCTGCGAACCAGGCATTGCAGGTTCAATTCCCAGTCAAGGCATGTACCTGGGTTGCAGGCTATGGCCCCCAACAACCGCACATTGACGTTTTTCTCTCTTTCTCCCTCCCTTCCCTCTCTAAAAAACATAAATAAATAAAATATTTTAAAAAAATAATCACCATAAATGTAAATGGGTTAAATGCCCTGACCAACAGACAGAGAGTAGCTGAACGGATAAGAAGACCCATATTTTTTTTGCTGCCTCCAAGAGACCCATCATAGATTGAAACATACACACGGACAAAAAGTAAAGGGTCAGAAAAAGACATTATATGCAAATGGCAAAAAAAACAACCCTGAAGTAGCAGTGCTTATATCCAACAACATAGACCTTAAAACAAAGGCTGTAAGAGACAAAGAAGGACAGTACATAATGATAAAAGGAACAATCCAACAAGAGGATGTAACCCTAGTAAACAATTACACACCCAACATAGGAGCAACTACATATGTAAAGCAAATCTTGATGGACATGAAAGGAGAGAATGACAGAAGTACACTCATAGTTGAGGATTTTAACACCCCATTGACTTCAATGGATAGATCTTCCAGACAGAAAATCAACAAGGAGAAAGCTGCCTAAATGACACACTAGATTAAATAGATTAATTGATATCTTCAGCACATTTCACCTCAACGCAGCAGAATATACATACTTTTCAAGTGCACATGAAATGTTTCCTAGGGTAAACCACATGCTAGGACACAAAACAAGTCTCAATAAATTTAAGAAGACTGAAATCATATCAAGCATCTTCTCTGATCACAATGCTATGAAACTAGAAATCACAAGAACACTGAAAAACATGCAAAGACATGGATACTAAGTAATATGTTATTAAACAATGAATAAGTCAATGAGGTCAAGGAAGAAATCAAAAGATACCTTGAAACAAATGAAAATGAGGGCACAATAATCCAAAATCTGTGGGATACTGGGAAAGCAGTCCTAGGAGGAAAATTCATATAATTTTAGGTCTATCAAAAAAGAAGAAAAAGCTCAAACAAACAATCTAATTTTGCACTTAAAGGAACTTAAAAAGGGACAACAAACAAAGCTCAAAGTGAGTAGAAGGAAGGAAATTATTTCATTCATTTCTGCTCTGATTTTAATTGAATTTAAAAATAATGATACAAAAGATCAAAGAATCCAAGAGCTGGCACTTTGAAAAGATGAACAAGATTGACAAACTTTTAGCCAGGCTCAAAGAAAAAGAGAGAGGACCCAAATAAATAAAATCAGAAATGAAAGGAGAAATAACAACTGACACCAAAGAAATACAAAGGATTGTAAAAACATATTATGAACAATTATATGCCAACAAACTGGACAACCTGAAAAAAATGGGTAAATTCCTAGAAATATACAATCTTCCAAGACTAAACCAGAAGAATTAGAGAATCTGAATAGATAGATTACACCTCATGATAGTGAAGCAGTAATCAAAAAACTCATGGCAAACAAAAGCCCTGGACCAGATGGCTTCACAGATGAATTTTATCAAACATTCTGAGAAAAAACACCTCTATTTCTCAAATTATTTCATAAAATTCAAGAGGAGGGAAGGCTCCCAAACTCATTTTGTGAGGCCAGCATTATTCTAATTCCAAAACCAGATAAAGACACTACAAAGAAAGAAAATTATAGGCTAACATCCTTGATGAACATAGAAGCTAAAATCTTCGACAAAATATTAGCAAACTGAATACAGCAAAGCATCACAAAGTTCCTACACCATGATCAAGTGAAATTTCTTCTGGGAATGCAAGGTTGGTACAACATTCACAAATCCACAAATGTAATTCACCACATAAACTAAATAAAGGATATATACCACATGATTATACAAATAGGTGCAGAAAAGCTTTTGATAAAATCCAGCACCGATTTATGATAAAAAATTCTCAGCAAAGTAGGAATAGAGGGATCATACATAAACATAATAAAGGCCATATAGGACAAACCCACTGTCAGCATAATACTCAACAGGCAAAAACTATAAGCTCTCCCTTTAAGATTGGGAACAAGATAGGGAGGTCCACTTATACCTCTCTTATTCAACATAGTACTGGAAGTCCTAGCCTCAGCAATTAGTCAAGAAGAAATAAAAGGCATCCAAATTGGAAAGGGAGAAGTATAACTGTATTTGCAGTTGACATGAAAATGTACATACCGAACCCAAAGATTCCACCAAGAAACTACTACAACTGATAAATGAATTCAGCAGATGGCAGGATACAAAATTAATAGTCAGAAATCAGTTGCATTTTCACATGCCAATAACAAACTACAGAGAGGGAAATTAAGAGAACAATCCCAATCACAATTGCTACAAAAAGAGTAAAATACCTAGGAATAAACCTAACCAAGGATGTAAAAGATCTGTACTTGAAAATTAGACACTGAAGAAAGAAATTGAAGATACAAATAAGTGTAAGTACATATCATGTTCATGGATAGGAGGAATTAATATAAAAAATGTCCATACTATCCAAAGCAATCTATAGATTTAATGCAAATCCTATCAAGATTCTAATGATACATTTCACAGAACTAGAAAAAATATTTCAAAAATTTACAATGTAGAGCCACAAAAGGCCTCACATAGCAATAGAAATCCTGAGAAAGAAGAATAAAGTTGAAGGAATCATGCTACCTAATATCAAACTATACTACAAGGCCATAGGAATGAAAACAATATGGTACTGGCATAAAAAACAACACACAGATCAATAGAACAGAATGTAGAGCCCAGAAATAAACCCATACATTTATAGTCAATTAAAGTTCAACAGAGGAAGCAAGTACATACAATGGGCTAAAGATAGTTTATTCAATAAATAGTGTTAGGAAAATTGGACAGACATGTGCAGAAAAAAGAAACTAGACTACTTTCTTACGCCATACACACAAATAAACTCAAAATGTATCAAAGACTTAAATGTTAGCCCAGAAAAAGCATTAAAATCCTAGAAGGAAATGTAGGCAGCAAAATATCAGACATTGCTTGTATAAATTTTGTATCAGATATAGCTTCCCAGGCAAGGGAAGCAAAAGAAAAATTAAACATATGGGACTTTAAACAAAAAAGCTTTTGCACAGCAAAGGAAATCATCAACAAAATAAAAAGGCAACCAACAGAATGGGAGAATGTATTTGCCAATACATCTGATAAAGGGTTAATATCCAAAATTTATGAAGTGCTTAAAAAACTCACAAAACAACCCAATTAAAAAATGGGCAATGGGCCTAAATAGACACTTCTCCAAAGAGGACATACAGATGGTCAATAGACATATGAAAACATGTTCCATGTCCTTATTCATCAGAGAAATGCAAATTAAAACCACAATGAGATACCATCTCACACCTGTCAGAATGGCCATCATAAATAAATCCACAAACAACAAGTGCTGGTTAGGATGTGGAGAAAGGGGACTCCTTTTGCACTGTTGGTGGGAATGCAGACTGGTACAGCCACTGTGGAAAGTAGTATGGAGATACCTCAAAAAATTTAAAGTTCTGCCTTTTGACCCAGCCATCCCACTTCTGGGAATATATCTGAAGGAACCCAAAACACTAACTCAAAAGAGCATAAGGACCCCTATGTTCATTGCAGCATTTATAATTACCAAGATGTGGAAGCAGCCCAAATGTCCATCAATAGATGAGTGGATAAAACTACTATGGGACATTTACACAATGGAATTCCACTTGGCTGTAAAAAAGGAAATTTTACCCTTTGCCACACTATGGTTGGATCTGGAGAACATTATGCTAAGTGAAATGAGCCAGTAGAGAAGAACAAATACCATATGATTTCACTTATATGTGGCATCTAATGAACAAACTGAACTAACAAGCAAAGCAGAGACAGACTCATAGATAGGGCAGATGGCAGCTAGTGGCAGGAAGGAGGTTAAAGGGTTGAGGGATTGAACAAAAAAGAAAAAGGACTAGTGGACATGGACAACAGTGTGGTGATTACTGGGGGTAAGGGGGTTTAAGGGGTGTAAATGGTAATGGAAATAATATAAACATATATTTTTTAAAAGGTTAAATGTTTTAAGATCCTGCCTCAATTTCAGTTATCTATTGTCTTAATACAAATTCCATGTATTGGCTTTGCTCAAGTTTAAGAAGTGACACTATCATATAAACTATAATATATAATCTGAACAGGTGCTGTTCTAGATACTTTACATATTTATTTACTTAATCCTTTTCTTATCATTATGAACTAAGTACTATTAACCACACTTTAAGGATGACTGAATTGAGTCAATGGGTGAGGTAAAAACTTTGTGAAGGCCATGGAACTAGTAAGTTTTAGAGCCAGGACACAATCCTATAGAGCCCCTTTCTTCCCAGGTGGTACTAACCCCCCATGCTTGTGCATTCATTTCTTGCCCCCAAAAGCAATTACCCCAGTAGCTGCTAGTTTGCCCACAGTGGAGGGGGCAGGTACATCCACATATGTGTTCGCTGTATTAGGTGCCTGTGTACCCTGGTGTTCCCTATGCATCCCTTGGGCTATGAAAGGGCACTTGGGTTGCAGCTACTTGTCCACTGTCAATCTTCCAGGTGAGTCACCAATTCTAGACTAAGATACCTTGTTTTCAAGTTTAGCTTTATACTGATTAGAAGAAAATCCTACTATTTTGTAAACTTAATATATGTAGTACATAAATTGAGGGGGCAGAAAGCATTAGTGAGAAATAAGGTTTCACTAGTTAATTTCCCCTATATCTACCCTGGACTACTTGAAATTCCCAAATCCTGACCCTGCATCTGAGTGTTGTTGAGATCATGGGAAGGGGTGGGGTGGGGGCTCTGTTTTTTTTAAAGTCTAATGCACCCACTGTCCTCAGGAAGCTTTCACTAAACCCACATTGATGGAATTAACCATTTTTTTTTTATGTGTGCTTCAACAGCAATTTCTTTACACACAGTTATAATGCAAAAACAGATTTATTTGTATACAGAACAATGAAGAAAAGCAGTCTTCTGCCCAATGGAGAAGATTAAGATTCTTAAGTAGCTAATTTGGGGATCTTCTGCAGTGGGAAGACTTGCTTTGTTGCCTTCAGATGTTAGTCTTTACCTGACATTTCAGCAGGCTTTTTACTCGGGTCTTCCTCCTGGGCCTTCTTTTCTAAATGCTTATGATATGCAATCTGCTGTTCCAGATAGCTTGTGTTCCTCTTCTGTTTATCCAGGTACTTTCCCAGGAATCGTACAAGCTACAGAAATAAAATAAGGAAGGACTCTTAAGAACATTGTCTGCAACAGAAGGCAATCTAAAATCTTGCTACCTTTTCATTGGCTGGTGTGGCTCAGTGGGTTGGAGGTAGGAGCATTGTCCCATATGCCGAAAGGTTGTGCCATGCCTAAACTGCAGGTTCAGTCCCTGGTCAGGGTGGGTGCTAGAGGCAACCAATCAACGTTTCTCTCTCCATCCCTTCCCCTCTCTCTAAAATCAATAAGCATGTCCTCAGATGAGGATAAAAAAATAAAATAAAATAAAATCTTGCTACCCAAATTATAGCTCATGGACCAGCAGTCCCGGGAGCTCGTCAGAAGAACAGAATCTCAAGTTCCATTTCAGACCTTCTAAATCAGAACCTGCATTTTAAGAAGGGACTAGGTAGTTCATACACACCTAGACATTCAAAGAGCACTGACCTAAGACATTCACAACCTCCAGGTAAATACAAATATCCTTTTTCAATGAGTATGAGTGTTAGGGCAATTCATCAAAAGCACAGATTAATTTAAACAGGCTACTACTGAAGTGGTTTTCCGCCCTGTTTTTTTGTTTGTTTTAATCACATCAAGCTTTCAAGTAGGGGCTCTGACCCAGTTCCCAGAGATTAAGTTTTAAGTAGCCTGGCCTAAGGCTCAGGCATTTGTACCTCTTCACAGCTCCTAAAGAAGTCCAATATGCATTGTAACTTGTACAAAGATGCTAGGGGGTTACTGAGAAAGACGTTATCATTGCAAGGTGGAATGTTCGTGGTTAACCTATAGAATAGTAAGTCACCATTAACATTCACTTTTGCAGGGGCCGTCTAGGTCAGTGGTTCTCAAAGGGTGGCCTTTGGCCAACAGCTTCATAACCTGGAAACCTGTTAGAAATGCAAGTTCTTGCATGCCTCATGAAACTAGTTGAATTAGAAACTGGGGGTGAGACCTGGTTTGTTTTAATAAGCCCTCCAGGTGATTCTGATACCATTACAATTTAAGCACTTCTTGTCTAGGAGATTTAACAGCCAGCAACGAGAGTTATTTTGTTAAGTTGTTTAATTATCCAGAGTGCATTTTTCCTGGGACGTCTCCCCCATCTTGTGTTGAGTTGCATTCCTTTTAACCAGGGCATCTACTCCTCCCACCTCTAATCTACTCCCAGCAGTAAATTCATATGCTTCTTTGGGGGAAAACAAGCACATGTTGGAGGGTCCACTGCCTTAGACCCACTTCCCAGAAGCAAATCCTAATCCGGAAGTGAAAGATGATACTGCACTCAGAACCAGTTAACTACTTACTTCCTTCTCACTCTTCTCATAAGCATCATTCTTCAGGTCTTGCAGAAGCTTGGTTAACTCTTTCTCCATCTCCAGAGCAGACTCTAGAGCCTTTACGCCAGTTGCCCAGTTATCTATCTCAGGCCTCTGTTGAAGAGAAACAGGGAAATCACCTCAGGCACAGCCTTATTACATCCTACACCCTGGGTGGGCTTATGACTAGGTTTCTGTGACCCAATAGTTTCTAAACCTTGTGGCAAAATGGAATCATCCAAGCATCTTCAATACTGATGCCTGCATTTCCACTGCAGACATTAGAACTTAAGTGACATGCAGTGCAACCCCGGCATCAGGATTTTTAAAAGCTCCCCATGTAACTTGAAGGTGCTTACAAGTCGTGGGTGCCACCAGCACAGTTACGTGCACTACTCCATTAGCTTTGGAATTCCATGAGGGTGCTTTACTTCAGTTACTACCGTACATTTACTCGTTCTCTCTGTAAAGCTGGAGTTCAAAGAACCCCTCAGATAAGTGGGGATATTTCTAGATGTAACAACCCCAAATAAAGTTTAGATTAGTTCTTCTAAGTGTCCATTCCAATGAATAAAAGTTTGTTTCACTTCACTGAAGAGACAGCCATTTTAAATACCTGAACATGCACCCAAGTTAGACTAAAGATCTGATATAGGATGTTAATTGTTCTAGGAAAAGGCCATTATAGTTGTGCTTCTCAAGTTATGCAAAGCATCAGAATCACCTGGGGAGCTTGTTAAACTACAGCTCCTTGGACCCCACACCTACAGAATCTGATCCGGTTTGACTGTGAATTTGCATTTCTAATGAGTTCCTAGGTGGTGCTGTTGCTGCTGGTCCAGGGACCACACTATGTGTAGCTCATTGAGAAAAGCTAAATGAGCATTTAGTGGCTACAACTTACTCAAAATGATATGAGGAGGCTACAGAGAAGACATGCGCTTGCCCTCAGAGTCAGTTAGTATAATCCCATGTATACTATGAGTGACCCAACAAGTTCTATAGCAACTGATGACTTAGTTCTCTGGACCTGGCAAAGGCCCCATGGAAATCATTATGACAAATTACATAGTCACCTTAATCACCGGAAGGCAGATTTTACACTCACGTCTTCTTAGATATCTTAGGAACTGCTTCCCATGTTCCCTCTTCACCTCAGCTTGGTCTTCGAAGAATGCGGCAAAGAGAGGCGCTCCCGTGTCCTCATTGTAATAGCAGGCCTGGGACAGGGGTGAGAATGGGGAGAAATTGGAGGTGAGACACACTGACTTTTAAGACTAGAACTCTTATACAAACTCACTTTATTGTCTCTGTGCTTGTCTGAGAGAGGCCTTCGTTCAGCCTGGGGTCCTTGGTTTATCCTTTGACTTCCAGAAGGCCCCAGCTGTCTTTCACACCCAGGACACCTCAAAGAGAAGCCACCCAGATTTTAAAATGCTGAGGCCTAATTTTTGGCTCAGAATTGTGAAGCCCATATGCTAGCACTTATATCCAGTAGTTGTATAGACACAGCTGAAGTCCATCATAAATTGACCTTTTAAAGCCAATCTATTGTACCAATCCTAACATATGTATATGAACTCTAAAATAGAATGTGGGTGAAAAATTATTTTTTCACTCTACCATCAGTGTCTGATGCCCATATAGTTTTGGGAACCCACTGTAAATAACTGTAATTCTTCCTGTCTTAGCCCATGCTTTGCAATCACAGGTCTAAATCATTAGGCCAGAAAGCAGCAAAATCCTAGCCACCAAGCTGCTGTTACATCTAGCATCATTACACAAACGTGGCCCAAACCACCACTACTAATGATGTATAAGATATATATGTCATCACCCAGACCAGAGCTGAAACCTCCCTCACAGTGGCCGAAGAACCCATACTAACCATAGATAAATAAGCATCACTGATGTGCAGCTCATAAGATGCCACATGATTAATAGCAACTTGAGATGCTTCAGAGATGCGGGCCTGGGATGCCATTTCAGCTCTAGAGAAAACCAGGCATAAACAGTGCTACCCAGCAACCTATAGGAATTCTTAAATACTAGTAGGCAGCCAGCCCACTTTCATACAGCTGAAAACTAGATGAAATTCCATACAGCTGAGATTAACAACCACTGACCTACTAATGAGGACATTGTTGCTGTGTGAATGAACCAATCTGACCAGAGAAAAAGGTGAAAAAAAAAGTTAATTCTCCTAAATATCCCAGCCAGTGTGGAGTACTCTCTCATGTTTTCTCTGTGATTTAGGAAGGCTGATCCACTTTCTGAATAGAGAGGCAGTAACAGAGTAGATGCATTAGCTTTAATTTATTCCTTTCTTCAAAAACTATTTATGGCACATCATGCTAGGTCCTACGGGGAATCTAAGACTAAAATACATTCTTTGCCCATAGGGACATATCTCCCACCCCATAAAGCTGCAACACACATAATTGATCTTAACACAGGATGTGATGGTGAGTTCTGAAGTGTCAAAGCATATTTAGCTGAGGGGATTAGGGCAGATTTTATTGATAAATTGGCGTTTGAAATTGACCTAGGGAGGAGGGGGAGGATGTAGATAAACAGAAATGGAGGAAGGGAGTTCCACCTGAAGAATGCCACACCCAGGCTGCAGGGAAGACCTAAGAACGGTTTCTCCTCTCTGCGGTGAGACTGCTCCATCTGGGGACCTTCAGGCTCCTCCCTCAATTGGCCTTCCAGAAGTTCTTAGTGGCCTCAGCATGCACCTTCTCTGAGAATAGAGATTGTATTGCCTACCTTGGTAGTCCCGCAGCTTATACATAATAGGTGTGGACTCAACATTTATTACATAAAAATATAGTTTATGTGTACGATAGTGTGATTGCCCATGACCTGGTGGGTCCTTACATTGAGCCTGAGCTATGTCTGGCTGAACTGAAATAGAAGTGGCAGGTCACCAAAAGTGCATCCCTTGGAGGTGGTGAGGAGTGAGGGGGGTTTCCCGAGGCCCAGCTCATCCTGATAGAAGGGGCCACACTTTCTAACTTTGGCCCAGTCACAAATTAAGGTCATCAAAAGGAAGAGATAATTACAAAAAGTCCTATAATTTGTCACTTTTGTTTCTTGACCCAACCCTGCCCTTGTCCCTGATTGAATTCATGCTTTTAGTCCCTGCAGGTGCTTTAAGTAAGTGCTTCCCAAACTGTAATTTGTATATAAATCACCGACAGCTCTTGTTAAGCTATAGATTGATATAGAGTCCTGAGAGTTCACATTTCTAACAATTCTGCCAAATGTTGCTGGTCCATAGACCAAATTTTGAGTAATAAGGGTTTAAGTATGGTCCTAGAAAGTTATTTGAATAAAAGTTTGGTGAGACATGGGACACAATTGGCACCACTGGGAAACCCTCTCGTAGGGGAGGAGAGGGGACCGGACCGCCTGCTGCCTCTCCACGGCCACTGCACCGCTTGGCACGTCGGAGCTCCCAGGCCACCCTCCACACTCATATAATTACTTGCAGTTTCTCCTGATAATTCAAAATAATCTCCCTATCCTAAATTTAGCAGATTGTTAACCTGGATTCCTCTTTACCTTAACTCCCCCTTTTCATATTACCTAGTATGTCAGTGGCCTGGGGTTTGAGACGTGGACACCTTTTACTGACTGCATCTCCTAAAAATGACCCTGGCTCTCTTCCTGCTTTAGTTTTCGTGCCAGAGACTGTTTATGTAAACTCTCTTTGTTTCAGAGGGGATTGTTAAATCCTGTTTTCAAGAGGACAAACAAAACCCCTCCACACATTTAGTTATACTCATGGACTCTTTCTATATTGGAAAAAATGAAAATATAGTAAACAAAATATAAAATTTGATGAATAGCAAATAATCCTGTGTAAAATGTAATATAGGTAAAATTTGGTCTTTAGTTCTCCAGATGCCTTTTTTCCTAAATTGCTTCCTATGGGCTGAAACTTTATTACATACAATTCTGGTAAGAGCATGTAAAATTATAGCTTTTAAAATGAATACAGTTTTTGACTGAATAAAAGATCACTGTATAAACTCAGTGTATCCTACAGAAATTATAAAGCATCTACTTTCAATAGGCTCAAGAAAATAGCAATAAGCAGGTATTGTGTTTGATACGATAATGGCTGTATACATAAATATACTTCATTGGAAATGAAATGCAGAAGGAATAGGAATACATTAGTATTTGAGACTGCATAGTTTCTCTGGAAACATAATCACAAGTGCTAAAAAACTTGTATCTAAAGTCACTATAATAGGCCCTAGCTGGGTTGCATAGTTGGTTATAGCATTGTCCTGATACACCAAGGTATCGGGTTCAGTCCTTAGTCGGGGCACAGACAGGTGTTAACCAGTGAGTGCATGGGTAAGTGGAGCAAGGAATTGACATTTTCTCCCTCTCTGTCTCTCAAATCAATAAATAAAATTTAAAAAATAAAGTCACCATAATAGCCACTTCTATTATCTGAATTGACAAATCTGTGGTCCTTAATTTAAATGCATATTTCAATGAAAAATAGAAATAATACTTTTTAATATTCCTCTCACCCACCAAAGAGAACCTGGCCACTTTCCACCAAAAGGGCAAGTGTGATTTCTTAAAAAAGACCTTAGTGTCTTTATTATATGCAATTGTACTGTAATCATTTTTGTTAAAATGAGAGCACACCATTGCATGAACTTTTCTACATGGGTTTTAAGGACACTCATCATCAATCATCATCATAATCTCACCACCAGCACCACTAGCACTACGACTACCAACAGCAACAAAAAAACCTTCTAGACAATGATATATCTAGTCTGGACAATGCATTTCTTGATCGGCATCCCTGTGCTGTGGGAGCTCCTGGCCTGCAGGAACATGATGCTGAGTATTGAATATGAAAGCCTGGCTGTCTGTTTCTTGGAGGAATATGTGTTTGGTTTTGATTTCAGCTTAATATGACTCAGTGCCTGGAAATACGGCTGCTGATCTTACAGCCAACACCAGCTTGTCTTTCAGCTGGGAGAGGGTTGTGCAGGGATTAGGCATGGGTGTTGGGAGAAGGGTTATGAGGTGGGTTTCTGTAATCTATAAAGTTCATTGTCAAGGGCTAAAGTGTTGACTGTTGATGGCAGAGATATGATCTTACACAAACCTATTGGGGAAGAGAAGTATTTTTAAACATTCTTCAGGTCTTTGGTTCCCCCATCCCCATTTACTCTAAGAAATATAGATTAATGAATAAAATTTTAAAGTTAATTTTTATTTTCATATACTTTTATTCGCTTTATTCTTCTTTAAAGAAATTTTATTTATTTATTTATTTTTAGAGAAAAGCAAAGGGAGAGAGAGAGGGAAGAGAAACAACGTGTAGTTGCTTTTCACTTGCCCCCTACTGGGGACCTGGCCTGCAACCCAGGCATGTGCCCTGACTGGAATCCAACTGGCAACACCTTGGTTTGCAGACTGGCACTCAATCCACTGAGCCACACCAGCCAGGGCTATTGTCTTTATTCTTATAACCTGGACCTGAATATGGGATTTGAAATTAATGAGTGACATTATGAGCAATAATAATAATAATAAGTCTTGGTTAAGAAAGCAGGCTTTACTAGAGAGAATATGGGTTTGAATCCTGTCTTTGCCGCTTTATTTAGTTAAGAGGTACTTTTCTAGGCACTGGGAATGTAGCAATAAACAAAACAGACAGAAATCCCTCCCTTCATGAGCAATACTTAGTAACATTAGGGCATTAACTACTCTGTAACTCAGCTTCCTCCTCAGTGGGGATACTGTGATAATTTAAGGATGGGTAATGTGATAACGAGCATACCACTTTAAAAAAAAGCAAAGAAGTATAGTTAAAAATGCAGTTGAAAATTAGAATATTAAAGTTGTTTATAAATTCTAAAAAAGGAAACAAGGTTTCCAGTTCTAGCATTTCTACCTCATAATGGATTATTTCAGGGGGACTGAATGGACCATATGCTTATCTGCAGAGATACTTACACTTGGCCAATGCTATAAAATTTATTATATAAAGATAAAAAATGTTCTTTTAGGGAAAGCATTTTTTTAAATTTTATAGCTAAAGGCAAACTATGGTATTGAATATGGGTATCTGATTTATTTTCCACTTTTATTCTCTTTTTGAGTTAATTCCCACATTAATGAAAGTTGATCATAGTAATTTCAGAATAAAAAGAAAGGAAGGGGGAGGGAAGAAATAAAATATAACAGAGCCAAGAAATTAGAGTGGATTCTAAAAAAAAAAAAATGAAAAGACATCTAAAGAGAAATTTAACCTCTTTCAAATTCTTACGAATTCAACATGGTCTATTGGAGATCCATGCCAGAAAAGAAACTAATAGTCTTAAAATAATTACTATGTATCAGGCACTGTGCTAAACTCCTGATATCTTATTTCCTCTCATTCATAAAAAACACTTGAGAAATCTTTCTTCTTACCTGTACTTTACAGGTGAGGAGCAGAGGTTCGGGGAGGTAAGTGAAGAACAGAAGTTGCTAAGGGCAATAATGAACCGAGTCAGGTGGGTAGACATTAACTGGACCAGGTAAGCCTTGAATTTGATTTTGAGCACAGAAAGGAAAGAAAGTTTGGGACTGAACAGTGTTTCTCCCATGAGTCATTGGGAAGTTGCCATGCTGTTGTCTGCCTAAACTATTGATTTGCATAACTGGTGTCCCAGGTTGGAAAGCCCCTGTGTGTTTAACTTGTAAAGTCCTTTAATGGGTGTCTGGCAATGCTAAGGATAATGATGACTAATGGCTGGAGGGTTGAAGGTCTTCACCTCCAGGCAGTGTTGAAATTAAAAGCTAGCTTTGATTCTAGACAGATAACCAGCTTGCTACATTGAACAGATTCCAGGCCACAGACTTTGAAGCTCCAACATTTGCACCCATTTGTATTGAAATCTATCTCTGGATCTATGTTAAACCTTCTTCTCGCCCCCACACATTCCAATTTCAGAATGGGAGGGAAGAAATAAAAGAGTGTTCTTCACTCATGGATCTAACTCCAAAGCAACCATGAAGAAAATCTGTTTCCAACTCTGTTCACTCCCATCACTTTG
Source organism: Tonatia bakeri (assembly GCA_004024845.1). Taxonomy (NCBI): domain Eukaryota; kingdom Metazoa; phylum Chordata; class Mammalia; order Chiroptera; family Phyllostomidae; genus Tonatia; species Tonatia bakeri. Next base: position 36,036 of record PVIA01003376.1, read on the forward strand.
AATTGTAACCTTCAATATCATTACTAGGCATCCCCCAATTGCTTTTACACTGTACTCAAATAATTATTAACTCTGGGACTCATTTTTGTTCCCTAAAAAATGGAAGAATTGATTTAATCATACCTTTCAGACTTTGCCCCTCTAGGTATTCATAGATCAATTCACTTGGTAGGGTATCAGAGGCAAGACAAACAGGAGAGACATTGCTCAGTCAGAAGCATCCTTGAATGGAGGCAAGTCTGCTTTCTGTTCACATGTTAAGTGGACTTCTTCGCTGGATTTTGTTTGAAGGGATTTGGTAATAAAACAAATTGGCAAACCACTGGACTAGGTTCTTTCTATCTCATACAGTCTAAGACAGTGATCCCCTATGATTCTGCAACCTTAACGACTCTAACAGAGGCAAGAGCTCTTCTATCTATTTACATTTTGCATGCTTTCAGAGACTTAGAAACAGACAGGTTCTAAGTGACTTAGAGACATAGAGGCCAGATCTGTGGGTGATATAACACCCGGCTGCATGCACGCACAGGAACTGATTCTGGTAGAGGGACCTCCAGGGATAAATTCCTTTGTCATGAAATCATTCATAGGCACTTCTTGGGTACTAGGGAAAACAAAACAAAACAAAACAAAAAAACTCATGTACCTATTTTCCCTGGCACTGCTGACTCTGCTAATTTGATATCGCAGAACAGTGTTGGTGAATCCTAGGCAGAGCCCAAGAGCAGCATATAACCTTAGCTCTCCTCTCCTTCTCCTCCCTCCCCTGCTCCCTTGGCAGCCTCTCCCATTCTGCTTGAGGACATGAGAGAGCAGAAGTTTATTTCAATGGGTCTTAGGTCAGACACTCAAAGTTACCATGGTTACTGGAAATCAACTCCCACATCTGCAGGATCACTGGATGAGACATAGAATGTGCCCCCTCCCAGCTTCTGGGGCTGGGGAGAGCAGTCCGGTACTTGCTTGGTGGCTGCATAGCTCACAGGAGGCCTCCCTGCTGCCTCAACACCTAGGGAGGGTGCCTGCTGGGAACCTGTGTATAGATCAGGGTGGAGTGGGGGCAGAATGGTCTAGTACAAACTTGGCTCTACTTTGAGCTCCTAAAAAGAAACAATTTAAAAGGTTCAAATTGTTATTAGTCACTAATGTGAGTAATTGGAATGCTTTCTGGAGACACTCAGGGGATGGACAAGGTGGGACAGTGTATCTACCCGAGCTCCCCAATCCATCTGCTTCCAGCCTCACCCCTCATATTCCATCCCCTGCTTACACAGTGGTCTATCTCAGATGTGAACCTGATCACGCCGTCTTCTGCCTCAGTGCCATGCATGGCGTTCCACTGACTCCTGAATACAGTTCAAGGTCTATGGCACAACATACAAAAGAGCAGCCTCATCGTGCTCTACTCACTCTGCACCTTTGGTTGCTGCCTTTCCATTACCACTCCAGCTGAGGGTCAGGACCCAAAATCTTAGCCTGGCTGGGTAGAGGACCCTGAGAGCACCTTCCTTTTTTCTTTTAAAAATAATCTGTGTGTCTCAAGTCTCCCTGCAACAACATCAGTGAATGCCTCTATTAAAAATAATGCTTGTGGGTGGGCTGGGATTGGAGTAAAAGGCAGAAAACTGTACTTGAACAACAATTAAAATTAAAAAACTATTTCTGGTATACCAAAAAAAAAATAATGCTTGTAATAATAGAGTGAATATTTATTGCCAGGAACTACTGTGTTCTAAGTTAACTCATTTAATCATTACAATAATCCTAAGTAATAGGTACTATTTCTAACTTAATTTGTTGGATGAGGAAACCAAGGCCCAGAAAGGTTCAATAGTTGCCCGAGGTCACAAGTCCCAAAGCCAGCTTTCAGACCCTGGCAGTAAGGTTCTGGGAGTCATCCTCTTAACCATGCTCTCACATTAACAGCCTCTCACATTAAAAATGCAGATTCACAGGCCCCTTCACAGCCTAAGGGTGCACATTTCAGATGAGATCCCAAGGTGAGTCTTCTACACAGGAGTTTGAAAACTGTTATCGTAAACTGTGCTCAAATAGAAAATGGTGGAAGGTGAGTGCCCTCTGGTGTATGCACAAGTGACACACATTTATTTGCTGGTGTTGAATCAGATCTTTTATTTATTTTTAATAGTTTATTTTTATTGTATTTTTTCTATCACCAATTATCCTTACACCCTCTTACACCTCCCCCCACTCCCTTCTGCCCCGAATCAGATCTTTCACCTATTCCTTACAAACAAGCCAGATTTCATGCTGTACAAATTGTAAGGGCTGTATCAAGATAATAATTTCCATGTCAGTGGTTTAACTGATTAATACTAACTTAAATTTATTTTTGTCACAGAAGCATTATATGAACAGAGCCAGCTAACTGTCATTCTTCACACCTCAGCAGCCTCTGGAGGTTCAATTTAAATATTGGAAGACTCCATCCCAACAAGTCCAGTTCTTAGGGATGCAGGCTTGTATCCAGAGTATACAATAACTGCTAAGTGGGAAGTACCAAATCCATCCTGTGCAGTGGCAGGCTTTAGTCATCTTACCTGTGGTGGCTGCCTTACAGTGTAAGTTGTCGTCGGCAGGTGCTGCTCAATTTACTACCTCAGAAAGGAATTAGACTTTCAGCCTTCTGTTCTCCTTAAATGAAAGTTGGAGGGGAGGAGAGTCCATTAACTATTTAGTATGATGTGTATAAATCCTCTGTGTTACTATATTAGGCTATTGTTTATTCCCAAACAGCAAAACATCCATATATTTTTGAGGTTGCAGGTAAGCATCTATAACAAAAAGACCCCAGAACATAGTGGATAAAACAAGATTGAAGAGTATTTTCTCTGACATAAATGTGCAGAGACAGTAAGTAGTCCCTAGAGTAGAGCTCTTACATCTGCACTCAACACACAGATTCCATTTCTGGGTTCAAAGTGGCTGCTCCACAACCTGCTCTCACATCTGTATCCTAACCAGCGGAGAAAAGGCCAGGGAAGGGCATGTCCATTCCTTTTAAGGACAAACTCAAAAGTGGCATACAACACATTCCACTGGCCAATTTGGTCATGTGCTTCAAGAGAGGGTGGACATGTCTTTAGTGAGACAGCTATATCCCCCTACTGAAAACTGGAGTACCATGATTAAAGGAAGAGGGGGAAAACAGATTTTTAGTGGACTGGCTGTCTCTGCCATAATCCATTTCATATATTTGGACATGTTAAATTTGATTCTCTAGGCAACCAGTACTTCACAGAAAATAGACAAGAAAATAAGTACCAAGTATTTCAAGAATGCCAGTTAATGAAATGATAGAAGTTTTACAGAGATGCTGCTGATTCAGTTGAGAAAGTTATTTTTTTTTCCTTTAAGGTCCTTCATGGTAGGGACTTCTGAATTGTGGATCCAGACAATTGGTTGAATATGAAGTACAGGCAGTCCTTGCACTGCATGGTTTCAATATTTACAAAAGTTTAGTGTTACCATGGTTTAGTTAAATACCACCAGTTCCCCAGCACCACAGTTCACATTTCTGTGACCACGTTATGTAACCATGGGTAATTGCATAAAGTACAAACGTCATGTTAGCTCTTCAGTCCACAAATCACTTCAGAAGTAACAGGAACATTTAATGGTCACGGACCAATCATGTTACTGTTTTCAAAGCCTGTCAGTGATTGGTCGCTGCACATCCGTTATTCAGTTCACGCACAGAGTGGTGTGTAGCTATGTTGCTGCCTTGTTTACCAGTGAGTAAGCCCACGTGATATTTTTAGAAAAGTGAATAACTGAAACAAGTAATTGGGCAACAAAGATGAAAGTGCAGCAAGGAAAAAAAGTAACAATGGAGGTCAAATTCTAATCAAATATAAATGGAATTATAGAAGAAATAGCTGACCACAGAAATATCAGCACTGTCATCTTTTGAGGCACTTAAATCTTCAGGCAGAGGAACTGTATTCGTTGGGGTTCTCCAGAGAAATAAAACTAACAGGATGTGTGTGTGTGTGTGTGTGTGTGTGTGTGTGTGTGGAAAGAGAATGGGAGGGAGAGGGAGAAAGAGACAGAGACGGAGAGACACACACACACAGAGGGAGAGAGTTGTTTTAAGGAATTGGCTCACATGTTTATGGATGCTGTCAAGTTCAAAATCTGCAAAGTGGTCAAGAAGGCTGACTACCCAGGGAACCGCTGATGTTACAGTTCAAGGTTTGACCAAAATTCTAGGCCCCATGGCCCGACCAAGTTGATACATAAAATTAAGCATCACGGGAACTTAGTGAAGGTGAACTTACTGACATAAATGAAGAAAGTGGTTATGACAAGCCAGATAAAGATGTCCCAAAGGAAGCGATGGTGGTAAAAACAACAAAACTCACATTAAAGGAACTTTTGGGTTGTTTCACAACATTTAAACCACAAAGGATAGAATACTGGAAGCTAAGACAGTTCACCAAGGCATAGACAAGACACTCCCCCCACATCGTAAGTCATACAGTAATAAGAGGAAGGTGAGCACTGTTCAAACTATTTTGACAAGGAAAAAGAAATAAAACACTTTAATTCTGAGTGTTTCTAATTCTTTAAATTTCAGTATACTTAATTAGTATTAGTTTTGATATTTTTTCATTTTGGACAGAAATTTCAAAGATCACAGAATGATCATAATTATTTAATACTGATTATTAAGATTAATTTGTCAGCCCTGGCCGGTGGGGCTCAGCTGTTGGAGTATTGTCCCATAACCGAAAGGTTGTGGGTTCAATTCCTGATCAGTGCACATGCCTGGGTTGGGGGTTCATCCCTGGTCCGGACAGGTACGACCCCCTGTTCCCGTGTGGATCCCTGGTCTGGATGTGATGCCCCTCTTGCATTGATGTTTCTCTCCCTCCCTTCCTCTCACCCCTCTTCTTTTTCCAAAAAAAGCAAATGAAAATGTTCTCAGGTGAGGGTAAAAATAAAGTTAAAAAAAAAAAAGATTGATTTGTCTGACTTCAGTTTGCACTGTCATTTTTACAAACATCCCTAAGTATCATGCAAAGTGGGACAACTTCTATATTTCATTTAAAGAGATTATCTGGTGGCCCAAATGAAAACTCTGTTTCTAGGAGAATGGGAGAAGGGTGGTAACTTCTTTGTGTACCCTAAATTCCTAGTAAGGTGTTGGTGTTTAGAAAATACTAGTCTCGTTTTTTTGGTGGACAATGACTCTGGGTCAGATGAAGAACAGGGGAGTACTGTTGAGAGAGCATTAGAAACAAAGTCTATACTTGGTCTATGCCTAAACCCCTAACCCTAAGCTTCAGTTTCCTGATCTATCACATGAGGGTAATACTACCGGTCCTGTCTATGATAGGGTTGTTATGGACACAGCCCATAGGAAGTGCTAAATAAGCACTTCCTGTTCGTTTGACCAAGAGTAGTTAGTCCCAAAAAGTTCTCATAACCCATCCATTACAGTTGAGGCTAGGACATTAAGGCTACCTAGGTTCTGGCTAGGGTGAGGCTAAGCGTGGGAGCCAATATTTGGAGCAAGAAAGCCAGGTCCCTCAAAGGTACGTACATATATACATTCGGACCAAACATGTTTAATACTTTGCCCCAATCCTCATTCCCATTCCCCTTGACCTTTGTGCTCTCTAAATGGAGGCTGAGTGGTTCAGTGTGGGAAGAGGAGTAAAGAGACAAATCATAAGTCTGGTCGTGGCACCTCCTAGTGGTGCATTGCATATTCTTGCCTTTTTAGTTTCTCTCTGTTGTCTATACTCCTTACCACAGTAAATAAATAAATAAATATATAAATAAAGTAAAATATAAAATAAAATAAAAACATGCTCAAGTTTTCCACCTCACAAAAAAGATCAATCCTATAACTAACTGCCCACCCTGAGCAACTATTGTTCTGTATATTCTGTCAATTTCAATTTAGCTGCCGCCTCTTCCAGTTTTCTGAAGCTCTTGTCTCAGAGGTAGCCAGTAACTTCCTAATTTTCAGCATCCGGCAGTTGGCACTTAGGTTCTCTGATCAGAGTGCAGCATTCTAGCCAACACTATCCTCCTTGACCCCTGCTTCCCCCACGCTTTTGTGACATAGCACCAAAGGTCCTAAGTCTTCTTGTTTCCCTTGTCCCTAAATGTCTCTGGTGTCCAGTCTTCTGAATTTGAGCCCTTTATCATTTTGTTCTAAATGTTCTTTTATGTAGTTTTCATTATTCCAGCTGTGGGTATCTCACATATCTACCCTTCCAGCTCTCACCCCTCTTGGGACCCACATTTCTATTTATAGAGTCCACCAGCATCTCAAATTCAAATGTGCTTTTCCCTCCTTATGCATTCATTCAATCTCTTCACTTTCAGAAACAGGTCCTGGTCCCAGATAAACAGTTATACATGGTGGAAAAGGTCACTCTAGATAGTTACAGAAGACAAAGGGAACTGACTTTTTATTCCTACGTTTATAAAAATGTTGATATGGGTTTAAGTTACAAGGGTTTGAATGTGTATGCATATTCCCAAAGGGTATTCTAGTTTCCCAGATGAGATGAAGTCTCCATGACATGAGTGAAAGCAGCTCTTCATCTCTTCTGCAAATGCCACTGGCTGCAAGCGCCATGAAGACACTATGGCAGCAGACACCCAGGAGCAGTGTTGAATGTCTTTGTTATTGCTGTCTGATGAGGACTGACCCAACACTAGCCCAATGCTTATTGTTCCTTGACTGCATAACCGAAGGGACTCCTGCATGTATCCCAACACCTGATTCCCATCATTTTCTTAAATGGTCCCCCCCAACCCCCGCCAACCTTTTCAGTAGACCTATGACATCCTAAGGTCTCCCAGAACAGAGGTTGAGAGCATTGTATAGTAGAGGGGTGGGTCAGCAGGAAACTCTTGTATCCAGGCAAATGCACAACTGTAGACTTTTTGGCTGTTTGGAGGAGACAATTTTTAACTCTTTGGAGCAAATTGATTACTTCTTGTCCCCTCTATATTTCTACTTCTTCTTTCTGAATTACATATTTCTGTGAATCTTAGATCCACAGGCTCAATACTCTGGAATCATCCTCAAAAATTTTTCTCTATAGTGGACACCTATGGAATTGCCTGTTCACCATATTTCCTGCTTTTTTAGAAATGACATTCTACACTCACCACCCACCCTCCCCAACACTGATTACAGTGGGATGTTCCTATGTTCTAACACGGTCTCATCCCTCCCCTATCCCTGGCTATTGTTGACTGGTTCTAGGGCGGGCATTTGAACCAAGATGGAATAATTAGAGATTTAGGAGGACTTAAGTTGCAAGTAGAAGAAATCCTGGTGAACAGTACCTTAATTTACTTCTTTCCCCATATAACAAGAACTCTAAAGGTAGGCAGCCCAGGGCTGGTGCATCTGCTCAAGGATGTCGTCAGCATCCAGCCTCCTTCTACCTTATTTTTCTACAAACTTTTTCATTGGACTTTCATAATCTTGATTACAAAATGGTTGCTGGAACTCCAGATACCATATGCTTATCACTATAGGGAAGAATTATTTCTTTGCGGGGGGGTGGGAAGCTAAAGGCAGAGAAGGTAAAGAACTTAAAGGACTTACAAAGGCTCTCTTTTATAAAATGTTTGTAGATTAATTGGGTGGCATATATACCTCTATGAAAAATTAATTTTAAAATTACTTCATTAAAATTCATCACCCTCCTTAGAATTTCTAAGAAATTGGCAGAAGTGTGCCAAGGCAAAGATATCTGTTTGGCAATACTTCGTTCGTAATTAGCCTGACTTTTTTATCTAGCCAAAAGTAACTGAACTGAGTCACTATGATAATACATTTCTGAAGTTTGACTTTCAGAATTTGAGAATTGGTGAAAACAGTACAATTCAGTAAGGCTAGTGGGAATTATGGGTGTGTGTGTGTGTGCACGCACGCGCGTGTGTGTTTAGAAGGTAGTAAAGCTATCTGTCACAGGGACGTCAGAGTGCCTTTTAATTCTCTTTGGAAAAGGGCAAATTAATATACCGTCAGCAGGCCCAAAGTCAGTTATGTTCAACAGGGCTTTGGAGAATAGAGGAGGGGCAAAGTTCATAAGGATTCTGAGAAGCATGTGTATTTTGAAAAATGATACTTAATATACCTATACCTCTTGAGTGTGAATAAGCCTAGTGAGATTGTTTTTGGCTGATAGGGTCACATAGAACATAAAGCATTGTAAGAAACTGGTTTCAAAAATCGATGAGAACCCCTATCTTCCAGTTATATGTTTTATGACTTAATGTAAACTTTTTATTTGATGCTTGAAATTGCTTTAATGGGGGATCCCTTTTACTCTCCACTGGCAAATCAGGCTCAAATACAAGTATCCTTCCTGTAGACAATTTCAACCCCCAGGAAATGATTTAAACTCACATTAACCAGACTCTTAAGGTCTTTTTTAAACACAGCAATCTAAGGTGAAGGGAGGCAGAGTGATGGAAGCCAGGGGAGGAAGTGAGAGAGGCCCTTTGCATAGAGAAGCTAAAGATGGGAAGGGATGGGAACCTTGAGACTAGTGCACAATTGGCTCAATACCAGCCTATCTGACTAGGCAAAGGTTCAGAATGGCCTGTGCCTGCTTATCTTTCACTAACTTTATGGGTAGTCTTAAAATCAGAGCAATAATGAAAGGGGTTCTTTAAAATGGACCAGACAGGTTTCTTCTCGATGAGATTCATGTTATCACCAGGCCCAGCCAAACCACACCACAGGCATCTAGAAGAGGCAAAACAACACTCCTAGAGTGATAGTACTTATCCTTCCTTTCCTTCCCCAACTCAGCCTCTCAGTGAGCTACACCATGGTGAAAAGCTTCCTCCAAGGTAGTTTATTCACTTCACAGTCCAGACCTTTACTTTTCACTAAGAGTCAGCTGTGCCCACCCAGCTAACATCATGTCCACATGTGAAAGCTGTCAGGTGCAGTTGTAGACGGATAAACTACACTGTCCCGAACAATTGGTCTGCACATAGCTGTTGAAGTTCCATCACTGCATCTAGCCATTAAGAAAAACCTGTAGAAACCACCACCAGTGGCTTAAATATCTACTACTAGAAATTAAAATCAGCCCTTACCAGTGTGGCTCAGTGGGGCATTGTCCACAAAGTGGAAAGTCACCAGTTGGATTCCATCAGGGCATATGCCCTGTCTGGGTGCATAAGAACCAAATAGATGTTTCTCTCCCTCTCTGTCTCCTTCCCTTCCCCTCTTTCTAAAAATAAATAAATAAAATCTTAAAATAAAAAAGAAATTAAAAACAACTTGGAGACTTAAGGGGTAAATTAGCTCAGGACAATCACTTTTACACTTTTATGTTCAGACAACATGGAACTGTGATATGGTTACAGGAACAAAAAAAAATCTGTCCATCAGATCTACATTGGCTTCCTTTCTCATTTTTAAGTGTGTGTATGGGAGTGGGGGTAGAGGGAGTGTAAATGTTTTTCCTGCCTAGTGTACAGGAATTGTTCGAAATACTAAACCTGAGAAATAGTTCGCAGCATCCTACAACTGCAGGATGATGATAAATGTTTAAATCTTATTCCTTGACCACCCAAACACACCAGGTCATGAACTTTATGCTGGTCTAATAAAATAGTCACTTTACTTTTCCTGTCTCTAATCGTAGGAAAAGCAAGGCCTGAGAATATTGTAATGATAGAACTGTGATATCAAGTTGATCCCATAAAGTATATTCCTAGGAATTCTTAGGAACTTTCCACAGTCTTTTTCAGACTTCTTTAGAAACTCATCAGTAGGCAAGAAATTTCCCAGGCTCCCCACCCCACCAATCCTACAAGTTCGACAAACTGCAGAACTAGAACCAAGTACCCAGGAACGAAGCGGCCTTCTATAGAGGAGTCAGGATTTGCAACCCAGTTGGAAAGTGTAGGTCGGGTCGGGGGTCTCTTCTGTCCCAGTCACTCCCGGGTGGCCAGTCCTACTTTGTCTTCTGGCCGTGGCTGCTTGAACAGCATATCAGGGCTGTAATTTACATGAAAGCCGCTTTTATCTCTGTTTACGCCCCCACCGTAATCTGGCACCTACCGCGCCCCAGCTCTCTTTCCTGTCGAGCACACCCTGGTGCGGAAGGCGGATTCTTTATCTTTCCCGGGAGCGCTCCTGCAGACTGCGATAGCAGCCGCACTACAGCTCCCAGAATCCCCCGCTCGCCCGCCGCCGCCCGCCGCTACGGCCGCCGCCCGAGAGCAGGACTGGGTGGAAGGACTTCGCTGAAAGTTCGCTGTCCCAGTGCGGCTCGTTGGCTCCGGAGTCTTGGGGACGCACAAGGGCCGATCTCCTGGACGCAGGCACGGCCCCGGGTGACAGCGCGGGAGCATGGCCTGGCACCTAGGCCGGCTGGGCGCGGGCCCCTGCTGGCGCCTGTCGCGTGGCGGCTGCGGGGAGCTGCGTGAATGGTCCCGACGCTGCGCGGCCGGACGCGTCTGCCGGCCCCCCGGCGCCGCCCGCTGGGAGCTGAGCCGCGGGCTGGGGAGCGGCGTGACAGCCGGAGGAAGCTCCCGGCTGGGGACTGGGCTAGCCGTGGCCCTGGCGGGGCTGGCGGGGCTAGCCGCCGCCGCCTTTGGTCACGTAGAGCGGGCGGAGATGGTGCCCAAGAGCTCGGGGACGCGCGGCCCCTCGCCCGGGAGGCCGGAGGAGGAGGATGAGGATGAGGATGAGCTGACCCACCGTTGCAGCTCCTTCATGGCCTTGCCTGTGACCGACCTGCGGGAGCTGCGGAGAAGGCCGGTCGACATGAAGACCAAGATGGAGCTTCTGATCCTGGAGACCCAGGCCCAGGTGTGCAAGGCGGTGGCACAGGTCGACGGTGGCGCCAGCTTCTCTGTGGACCGGTGGGAGAGGAAGGAAGGTAAGGTCGTCGCGTAGCTGGAGGTGAAGATGGGCAAAAGAGGTCGGTCGGGCTCTAAATTGCGGGCAGAAAATGATTTAGAACAGAGGGTGGGGGTGGGAAAGGGGTATCTGCTAGATTAGAAGGGACACCGTTAGAAAGATTGACACTGAAAGTGGCTTCAGCATTTTTCTTGCAGGTGTGGAACCAGATCTGCTGTCACTCTAGAGTAATGTACATTTCAAAATCTTTGCAGTTGTATAGTGGCGTTTTTTCGTAGAAGTCTCAGGGTTATTTTAGCCAACAGCGTGGATGTCCACGTTTGTAACTGAGCGTAGATTTCCCCCATATTTTATCTCTTTCTCTGGGTGACTTTATACCTTCCCTTCCTTTGGAGATGGAAGGAGAAACTTGGCCGCTCTTTGCAAAGTGTCAGCCAGAGTCCTTCAGCCAAGGGTGTAATTGTGTCACTTTCCCAAATTGCACAAGATATGTTCGATCAGTTCGTCAGTAGTTCTACAAAATGCACCAGTCTGTTTCCTGCTAGGGTAATCTTTCCTTCCAATGGCAAAAGCCTCATATTGCAGTCCAGTTCTTACATGAATATGGTCATTTTATTCCCCGTGCGGTGAAACCCCACATCTTGGTCCTAAACTTGAAGGGTTTCTGACTTTGCTTTTATCAGCTGGTCTTGGGCTTTGATACAGCCATATTCATATTAAGTGCAGTTTAACCTGGTTTTCCATTTTGTAATGTTTTGAAGTGTAGACCATTGAACCAGGACACAGAATCTCAAGTATTAGACTAGCTGTATGATCTTCAGAAGTTAACTTTTTTTTGTGCCTCTGTTTCTTTAGCTATGAAACAATATTAGAAATAACATGAGGGTATTATAAAGATTAAATGAAATAGATGTCAAGTGTTTAAAATAGTGTCTGATGCATATTGGATTGGCCAAAAAGTGTGTTACATTTTTCCCATATGATGGCCCTAGAAACAATTTTGTTAGATTGTATTGTGACAGCTGTCACATCAGCATGCATTTAAAAAAACTTAATCAAAATTGGTGAATTTTTGTGCAGACATTTTAATATTGAAGATGGAAGAAAATACACAACATTTTCAATGTATTATGCTTTATCATTTCAAGAAAGGTAAAAATGCAACTAAAACACCAAAAAAACTTTTGTGCAGTGTATGGAAAAGGTGCTATGACTGATTGAATGTGTCAAAAGAGGTTTGTGAAATTTCTGGGTACTGTTGACATTTTGGCCAAATAATTCTTTGCTGTGGGGCTGTCTTATGCGTTGGAAGATGTATAGCAGCATCCCTGGCCTCTACCCACGAGAAGCCAGTAGTGGGAGATAGCTGTCATACTCAAAATATCCAAATCAATAAAGTCATTGGTGAAAATGTAAAATATGTCTTTTGTTTTACAGAAAAAATGTAACAGACTTTTGGCCAACACAGTAGAAAGCACTGAGGCAAATTGGGCCATTTGCCAGTTACGTGTTCTTGGATAAGGTGTTGGCCTTTCTGTGAGTCAGTTTCCTCATTTGAAATATACTGGAGTTGTATTGGATCATCTCATGAGCTCTTCCAGCTCAAAAAAGCCTTAGAAATAAAACAAGTCAAACATGAACCTTTATGAAATAGTTGCTCATGTGGTGGTATCTCTAGTGTCTTGAAAAAACAAGAGACCCACTACTAATAGTAAAGCTTATGTACCTAAAGGTCACTGTGTGTCTCACCCAGGTTAAGGTTCCAAAATTCTTAAGTGATCGGATATTTACTGTTTTCAGTTGCCTGTAAACAAAATTAAAAGGCAAACAGCACACTGAGAAAAAACAGTTGAAACGATATGGGCTCTTTAATTCGGTAATAATACAACAGTCTTCAAGTATACCTATGCTGGTTTTTAACCTTAGCTTTCTCTCGTTTATTATAACAAAAGCAGTAGTAGTTGAAGGGAAGATGTTCTGGTGATTGGTTTTAGGTGGCAACATAAAAATGTAGAAGAAATATTCATTTTGGTGATTTGGGGAGGTAATATTTGCCTGTGATCAGTAGCAAGTGTTATAAAACTAAGCTAATTACCTAATTTTATTGCACCTGAATATCATAAATACACAGAAATTATAGGAAATACAGGAGGAAAATAACTCCTAATCCGACCACCCCAAGCAAGGGTTGTTTTTAATTTTGCATTTTGTTTTCAGTTTTCCATTCTTTTCTCACTTTACATTTCTGTGAACAGGAGGTGGTGGCATCAGCTGTGTGCTTCAAGATGGGCATGTTTTTGAAAAGGCCGGGGTGAGCATTTCTGTCGTTCATGGAAATCTTTCTGAGGAAGCAGCAAAGCAAATGAAAAGCAGAGGAAAGAATCTGAAGAGTAAAGATGGTAAACCAGTCTCCACAGCCTTTAATAGTTGCTGCAAACCATTTTCCCCCACAAGTTTTATTTGTAAAATAAATATTGATTCTGTAAAAAGCCATTTGGGTGCATATGCTCGATAAGCGTGTTCATACATACTTTTCTAAAATTATATTTTAAGAGCAAAATTAAAAAGCAGCTTTTGAAAATTGATCAGGAAACCGTGTTGGAGGTACTTTTTATCAAGCCAGGGGACTTGGCTTGATACAAAACACTCTGTTTTACTTTCCAGGTAAACTGCCATTTTCCGCTATGGGTGTGAGCTCTGTTATCCACCCCAAGAATCCTCACGCCCCTACTATCCATTTCAACTACAGATACTTCGAAGTCGAAGAAGCTGACGGTAAGTGTGCCTGGAGCTGTGGAAAGTATTACTGTGCAAAATGTGTATTTTAAAACAGGTTTGTGGGCATACCTAATAACGTGAAAGAGTAAATACAATGCTAACTAGGTTTTTCAGGCTTATTCCTCGGCAGGGGTAATGGATTATGCACTGGCCGTGAAAAGTGAAAATGATATTGGCTGGACTTTGACCTCCTCCATATTTCCTCCAGCACAGAAGGAATGATTTAATGAACCTCAGCATAAAGTGCATGCACACAGGGTTCTTTGCAAATACGAACTCATTGCACTCAAAGGAAAACTTCATGTGCAAGGTTAAGTTGAAACTGAGAACTTGCTTTTGAAAAATATCTTCCACATGCACCACCTGTGAGTCACCAGTGCATCATGAGATGGGGTGCAGTCAATCCTGCTTGGTTGTGTACAAGTAGTTCCGGCCTAGGTCCCCCATCAGCTGGGCCAGCTCTTGCCACCTCTCAGAGCATCTACGCAGTGCCACGCTGCACCTGTTGGTGGCTCTGTAGGTGAGACATTTAGAGTCAATGTTTTTAGCTTTTCATTTTGAAGCCACTTAGTTTGGTTCAGCCTTTTAATGTTTAAAAATTGATAACTGGTACTGACAACCCTAACTAAGCACATGAAGTAGTCATTCTGAAATGATAAGTTGTCTCCCTCAGCAAGTGTTTTTATCCTTTCCAGGGGAAAAGGGAGAAGGTGGCAGTTGTCCTTAGTACTGGAAAGAATCTCCTGGGCTTTTTTTTTTTTTTTAATTGTGACCTAGCAGAGACATTTTAAGCTTCTCATGTGATTTTAATATGCAGCCAGAGTTGAAAGCTGCTGCCTGGTCCACCTGTGTGGTGTTTGATCATTCCCATCCCCGTGCATACCATTTCCCTGCCTGGTCTACTCTCTCACTTTTTAATTTTCTACTTCCTCTTCTTTCCTGTCTAGGCCTTGCTGGCCCTTCAGAGCTAAATTCCAGGGGTTTGTTTTTATTGTTACCCATCTCATGTTTAATAAAATAAGCTGATAAATTAAGTTTGCTAATACAGTGAACAGTGTGCTGCATCTCAAAGTCCAGAGTCCAAATCACATTTACATGTCTTGATTTGGTAGGTAACAAGCGGTGGTGGTTTGGTGGTGGTTGTGACCTTACTCCAACATACCTGAACCACGAGGATGCTGTCCATTTTCACAGAACTCTAAAGGAGGCTTGTGACCGGCACGGCCCAGATCTCTACCCTAAGTTTAAAAAATGGTAGGTAAAGGTACTGAACTTGTCATGATACCTAAAGTATATTCTATTCCTTACTAAATAACTTTTTCAACTAATGAAGGTAGAACTGTTTTCTTTGCCCACCAGAATTGGGATACCAGTTTTACATGGTTTTCGTATGTTATTTACTAAGGAATATTTGAATGTCTGCAATAAAAATTGGGTAGCAGCATCGCGTTTGATTCCAAATGATTTAGAATACAAATGTACCACAGCCTTTGGACAAGGAGAAGGGTGGAATTGGACACTTTGTGAAAGAAACTTCTATAAAGAAAAGAAAAATAAGTCGTGAGGAGACCTGGGGTGTTTGGTGGATGTAAAGTGGAGTCAAGGCATAAATTGTTTGGAGTGAAAACACTCAGGCTGCTTAGAACTAATTGGCATTCTTGAAAAAGGAAGAACAGAAAGGTTTATTTTTTCCCTTTGCTTTTATAGCTAATAATGTCCTTGCTTGATATCCTTTATGTAAGAGCATGGAGTTCAATTTTAAAATCCCCAGAAAGGTAAAGCATTTGAATATTCTTTTCATTTGATGAAAAGATGCACAGATGTAAGATGAAGGGCGTTTTTTCTCCCACAAATCAGCGTCCTTCCAGGAGGAAGACTGGTAGGGTAGACAGTCCCTGGTTTTGGTTTTCTCTTTTTTGTCATTTTGACTGGGTAATAGTAATATCTAGGATGCAGGCTAGTTAAAAAGAACTTTTTAGTATATATAGAAAATTTCTTAATTTCATAATTTCATAAAGAGAGGTTTTAAAATGTGATTTGGTTAAAGCTGACTTCATACCCTTGCTTGGGATGTCCCTTAACTATGTTAACAATGCTCCCGGGGGGAAAGTCAACAAGTCACAGTCGAGGTGACTTATAGCAGTGCAACAGTTCTGGGCATCTATAGCCTATTTTTGTTTAAGCTATTACAGCTATTTTTAAGAAACTTGTACATGGCTTTTAGTTTTTTTCTTCTACAGGTTTTTCCACCTAAGAGACCCTTATTCTATAAAAATTATCAAAAGAACCATTTCCCCAATGTAAACTAGTCTACAAATTTAACATTGAAGAAATGGCTTCTTAGGAAAAGTTCTCTAGAAGCCACAGACAGGGAAAGGCATGAGGATAGACAGATAGTTTTGTGTGTGGGCCCACAGGGGTGGCCTTTAGTATGTTGGAAGACTCTATGCTCTGAACGTTTCCTTCCAACATCACTTCTCTCAGTCATGCATGCCGTTAAGCCATCAAGTTTTATTGCTAAAAGAGACCTTAGATATTATTTACTACACCTCCCTTTGGTTAATAAAGAACTTGATTCAGAGAGCTCGGGGTTGGTGCCCAGTCAGGGGCCTGGTTCTGGTCTTGTTGGTAGAAGAGTTCTGTCCTGCCTCCTTCAGAAGCAGCAGTGCTTCTGAGGGCAGCAGCATCACTTGTTTCCAGAAATACAGCATTAATACTGGGTTGTTTTTTCTATTTCGCTAAAGGTCTTAGAGTGCCATAGGCTTTAGATAGACATGCATTAAATTGCCTACTTGCTTTGCAGATAAAAGTAAAACCATATCCAATACTAGCACTAACGGCAGGAACTCTGTCTAAAGCCCTAGTTTCGTTTTCATAGTTGGACAAAGTAAGGACATGATGGTAGCATTAGTCAGGGATAGTTCTCTAAGTTGAAACACTCACATTGATTTTCATGCCTTCAGTTTTTTTTCCTTTGATCCTTGATTTGGCCTTGCTCTGTTTTCCAG
This sequence comes from Tonatia bakeri, assembly GCA_004024845.1. Classification (NCBI taxonomy): domain Eukaryota; kingdom Metazoa; phylum Chordata; class Mammalia; order Chiroptera; family Phyllostomidae; genus Tonatia; species Tonatia bakeri. The sequence continues at coordinate 52,713 of PVIA01003376.1, forward strand.
GTGTGACGACTACTTTTTTATAGCGCATCGTGGGGAGCGGAGGGGCATCGGGGGCATCTTTTTTGATGACCTTGACTCTCCATCCAAGGAGGAAGTGTTTCACTTTGTGCAGAGCTGTGCCCAGGCTGTCATTCCTTCTTACATTCCCCTTGTGAAAAAGCACCATAATGACTCATTCACCCCTCAGGAGAAGCTGTGGCAGCAGCTCCGGAGAGGACGGTGAGTGAGCGAAAGGAGAATAAACCATCTCATGTATAACTGTGGGGGAGGTGGAGCAGCTGTGATAATAGTGGGTGGTATGTTATCTTGGGCAGATACATTGCCAGCATTGTGTTAATACTCTTCCTAACTTCTTTTCGTAACTAGATGAATAGTAAATGAATAAAAAAAATTGTTTAAAATAGTATTAGAGAAAGAGCAAAGTGTATTTCATTTGTCTATACGTATGAGATTCATAGTAGGCATGTAGTAAGTTCTTGCTGAATTTAATTCAGCTGATTTCTTTTAGGTAGTCTTCTGGCAGTACCCTGCAGCCTTATGCCAAAATAACAGGTATCGTTTAAGGTTTTTGCTACTTCTTAAATTGGAATCACACCTTTTTTCATTCATCATTAAGGTTTCGTGGACATTGTTTTAATGAAAATAATCATTTTAGAAATTATTTACACCTAATGATAATATTTATTAATTATGGTGTCCCTACTATGTGCCAACCAGTATATGAGTCAGTTTGCATCTAATTTTTTCCACAAACCAATCGTCATTTTCTAGATGAAAAACTTCTCATCTAGAAAGGCAAGTTCCTTGCCCAAGATTACATAGCTGGTAAATAAAAGATCCTGGGGGTGGAACCAGGTTATCATGACTTCAAAACTTGCAGCTTTCCCATTCATGAAGGAAGTGGTTGAAGTAGGTTTGTGTTTCTTCCCCTGATACCCACCTTAGCCTCCCTGCTCTGTGCATTGGGCTTGGCGAGCTCACTCTGGTGATCATCGTGAAGTTATCTTCACTGGGGTGCGCTTGTGACTCAGCTCTAAATTATCCACCTGCCGGCTTGCGTGTTTCTCGGTGCCATTTTCATTGCATGTATATTACTGGTCTATAGCTATAACATGGATTATCTCGTTTGAGTTTGTTCTGTCTCAGGCATATGATACTTTGGGTTCTTCAGGAGGTGAGACTAGTGCCTGGAAAAGGTCCGCTTAAATAATGTCCCAAGTCTAAAGATAAATGTTAGTGTTCTTCCTCATGACTGCCTGTGCTTTCTGGGTCCCTATTTATAAACTTGCGAAAATGAGAGCTGATTAATTTTTCTTCTTAGAAACTTCTTAAACAGTTCATCTGTTTTGGAACCTGTTTGTCATTGTTCCTATAATTTCTCAAATACACCTTTACTTCGACTTCCTTTTTTCACTTGACATTTCTCATGTGCCCCTAGGGCTGGCTACAAAGGTGAGCATATCATGGGCCTGTGAAAACAAGCTCACAGTTTAGTGGGGAGGGTACACATAAGAGGATAACTGAAAAAGAAAAAAACAAAGATGTGGAAAGTGCCATGTTCTACTTTTGCATAAGATTTCATATGCAAAACTGGCAGGTTTTGTGAATGCTAGTGAAGTGAAGCCTTTAACACCTCTTGGACACAGGAATAATGTATTTTTCTGTGTTTTTTTTTTCATTATTTAATGACAAGACATTTTGAAGTTCCATTTGTAAATATCATCACATGTTGTTTGTTTTTTTAGTTAGAAGTGTGGGGCATTAGATTAGCTTTCTGTGGTGTGGTGGCGATTGTTCAAGCACCCTTCTACCACCCTTATCTCTGGGCCTTAAGCTGGCAGTGAACTCTGGGGCTAAAGATTACCCCAGCTCTTCACTGCACTTACCTCACTGTCTGCGCTGTCTCACTAGGCATTTACAACCCTATCTGCTCCTTCAGAGCTGCCCTTCCCCACTCCTCCCACCCCAGAAAAGTTTCCCCTGCAGTGGTCCTACTGCATCCCTTCTTACTTCACAGTCTGTACTTGCAAACTCATTTAGTCTCTTGCCCTCAGTTACTGTTATTCTCTCCCTAGACCTTGAACTTCAGTTAAAGTCTTAGTCTTTTTTTTTTCCATAGGAGAGCAGAAACTAAAGATCTTTAATTTACTTCTGTTTTATTGTATTTTGGGAAAGGGAAATGGGATAAAATTTAGGCATCAGTTAAATTGAAGGGAATAGTTAAAGTCCATAGTCCACAGGGACCTCAGAGAGGATTCATATATGGAAAGAATCAGAAAGATCAGCTCTAACTGAAACCTGGTGGGAGTCAGAGAGGCTAATGTACGGAAAGGGGCATCATTCATTCAAAAAAAGGAAAGCAGCAGGGATCCTACAGAAAGCTTATTTAGGGAGCTTCTTACAAGGGTCTTTGATAAAGACGTCAGTACAAATCAGAGAACCACAACCATTCCGTAAATACCATGTTTCAGAAAGGTAGTATCAGGCAGGGGCAGAAAAGTGCTGAAAGGCAGAAATTCTTTTCTATGGTCTTAGTGAGGAAGAAGTTAAGATTCACTTAAATTATACTTTGCATACTAAATTATATTTTGCATAATAATAAGATCCACTTAAGTAATATTTTGCATACTGATAACTATTTAATACCTTAAATAAAATTTGAGCACTGCAACTCAGTCATTACTTATTGTTATGATTGCCATGATTCCACAGGAAGACTGAATTATATTACCATTTATTAATGCTATTTAAGTACTTAAATAGAAGGAAATATCTAGAATATGTTGGTAAATATTAATAGATTGCTGTTATCTGCATGGTCTTTTAATTACAAGATTTTTACCTGGTAGTAGGACTTGTGAGTTATAGGCAGTGGAATGAAATTTTTGACTGAAGTACCCCAGACCATGGGAGGGCCCGAGGAGCTGCACTGTCCGCACCCAGGGTGCCACTTCTTTTCCATGACTGTTGTGCCTTAAAGTTCTCAGCTTCATGTTCATGCTTTTTATTTGTTGGAAAACAACCTTCTTATTTTATAGCTGCCCTGTGTTGGGACCAAATCTATATCCTATTGTTTGTTGAATAGAATACCCTTTTATTTCCGCCTGTCCAGATGGAGAAAACACAGCTGGCTGTAGACGGGTGTTCCAGCTGATGGGGGATGGGCCTGAAGAAGTCCCCCCTTTCAGAATTCATTATGGACTACCTTTAAGAAAGATTTTATTCAGCTGACCCTTAATACTAGTTGATATCTTTATGTCAGGTACGTTGAATTTAACCTGCTGTATGATCGGGGCACAAAGTTTGGCCTCTTCACCCCAGGATCCAGGATTGAGAGCATCTTGATGTCTCTGCCTCTCACTGCCCGGTAAGAATAACGGATCGTAATGATGACTCCCCCAGCCCCAACCCCGTCCCGCCAAACGGGAATGTTTACACTGCAAATGTCTTACCTAAAGACTTCACTGGTTTTGACTTTGCAGATTTTATAAGAAAACCATAGTCAAATAATTAAGGAAAGTCAAATTGGGTGTCTTTAAGCAGTAGGGGGAGATGAATGATACAGCTTTGTGTGCGAGAGCAGGGAGAGGACCGAGGGAGTAAAAGGATGGGGGGGGGGTGTCTAAGGGGCCAGCTCAACCTTCCCTACTTGTTGTTTTCTAGGAAGAGCTATTTATTTGAGCATGTCAGCTTTTTAAACTTAATTTCATTAGAAATTATTGCATTTGTGAGGAAATGTCGTACTCTCCAGTATGGAATGTTAAGCTTATTTGAAAGTATGAGAGAGCATTTTGGGTGCTTGGCAGTCTTTCTTTGGCTTACATGCTGCTGTGAGCTTCCTGGAGGTTAATTAAATCTGTGTGGGGAATTTTATTTTATTTTATTTTAGTTTAGTTTAGTTTAGTTTAGTTTTATTTTTTAATTTATTTTTATTTTATTTTATTTTAATTCTTATTTTCTTTTTATCCTCACCCGAGGACATGCTTATTGATTTTGATTTTAGAGAAGGGGGGTAAGGGGAGAGGGGGAGAGAGAGAAACATTGATGTGAGAGTGAAACATCAATCAGTTGCCTCTTGTATGTGCCCCAACTGGGGACGAACCCACAACCTAGTAATGTGCCCCGAATGGGAATCAAACCCGTGGTTTACTAGATGATGTTCTAACCAACTGAGCCACACTGACCAGGGCTCTGTGGGGAATTTTAAAGACATGTTTACACTGGTGCTGTTAGATTAATAAAGATCTACAATGGACTTTGTTGCCTTTAAGAAAATGAGAATCATGTGTATCCAGACTGAAATAGAAAAGATCAGGAAAAAAAAAGCCAAAATTACCATTATTTGCTTTGCAAGACCTAGAATCTTCTTTTCTCCATGAATTTAAATGTCCAGATAAGAATGAACTACCAGATGACATTGGCAGTCTGCATTGTGTCATTCTGCCATCCAGATTGAGCCTTGTGAGATCAGTGCCCTCTGTGGTTGTCACTGCCTTCACAATGGCATTGGCTCTGCCCTTGTTTAACCATTATTTGGGGGATCTCATGTTCTTGGTTAGAAGCTCACACACATCCCTGTGAGGCGTTCCTGCCACTGTGGAGAGGAGGTGTGATTAAAAAGTAGAGATGAGTTCTTAAGGCCTCTGGCTCCTAATCATAATGCACATTCCAAGCAGATGTGGGTGGATTAGAATTCACTCCCTTGCTCACTGAATAGCATTAACACAACAGGTTCCCTTTAGCTTCCTGTAGTCTGTACCAAGGGGGCTGCAAACTTAAGGCTGTAGGGTAAATCCAAGTCCCCTTGTGGTCTGCCTTTGTACCACCCTTGAGCTAAGAATAGATTTTACATTTTTAGAGGATTTATTAAAAACAGAAGAATATGCAGGAAGACCATATGTAGCCCCACAAAGCCTGAAGTGTTTACTATGTGGCCCTTTACAGGAAAGGAGTGCCAACCACTGTTTGCCAGACTTCATCCCGCAGTTTAGCCATTTCGACTATATTTGTATGTTATCTGATGTATTATTTACTTTAATTTCATACTCTTATTTTTTTCTGAGAGAGAATTTATTTAAAATGGCAAACCAGTATTTCAATAAATAGACAGTAGCAAAATAAATGTGTAAGTGTGAAGCTAAAAAGAGTTTGCCCATGGGTCATCTCAGGTTCTACACTTCGTAAAACCATGGCTTAGAGTACAAGTACATTTTTTGGGGGGGATATTAGTAGTAACCAAAGTATGCTCAGGAATTAGGAAACCATTTCTTTAGCAATACATATTTTTTTAAAAGACTACTGTGTAAAAGGCATATTAGGCACAGTGGAGACAAGGAGGTATAAAACATTTTTTACTCATTTAGAAGTTTAGTTTTCATTTATTGTAAGTAAAAAGGTATGCATGTTATTTATTTTTATTATTACATTTTCTGCTTCTGTTTTGGATGTCCTAGCTGGGAGTATATGCATTCACCCTCAGAGAACTCCAAAGAAGCTGAAATTCTGGAAGTTCTGCGCCATCCAAGGGACTGGGCGCACTGACGCAGGCAAAGCAGCCTTCCCGGGGAGTGAGGACGCAGAACGCCTGTCCTACTCTGCTGGCCGGCACCGTTGCCACTGTGTGGCAGTGACCTGAGTCTTGAGCCCCAGCCTCCACTCTGGAGTCTGCCTCCTTGGCAGGTGGAGAACTGTGTTTTAAGCCCCACAGGTTTCCATTGGATGTTGTCAGAGTGGTGAGATGGCAGCTTGTCAGAGTCCATAGGTGGATATAAGTCTCATCTGTGCTTTTAGAATCAACTTTATGTGACTGGTTTACAAAGTATGACATGGGGTTTCCTGTACTGAGTTAAGGGAATCCAACTAAATACTACAATTTTTATCAGGGAACTTCTCATGTTATTTTCATTTTATATATATTTTTAAAGTTTTAGTTTCTGCCACAAAAATCTGTCTTGGGATACATTTATTTTCATTAATTCAATGAAATTGAGCTTATTAGTAATTTTAGAAAGCAACTTGAAATGAAGGTAAAAGTTTTACTTTGTTATTGCTGAAGTTTCTTTAATTATAATGTTTGTATTCATGTATCTTGCTGTAGAAATAATAATAATATACCATATTCACTTTTTTATAATGATAGATATTCAGGAACATTTGAAATTTTCTTAATCTCTGCATGGGTTACAATTCAGTGATTACCTGTAGTTGTTAATTCTGTATCACTGTTATGTAAATAAGGAAGATCTAAGTTGTAACTGAATTTTGTAGAACTCTAATATGCTAATCTTGGGATTCTCTGCAGTGTTAAATGTGAAACCTTATAATCATAGATTCTGCTATTTAAAATATTCTATTCCTATAGAATATGGACATTTAAACAATCCTGGGGATGCTATGAATATAGGAAATGTTTCTCTGTTGGTGATAAACATTTTCCTTCTTTAATTAAAGCAAACATAATATAAATGTTATGAATATGACAAGCATGTAGGCATTTTATAAATACATTTTTCTTTCACGGGAAAATCACAACAAAATTCTTAATATGGCTTCTTTGTTTACATTGTGTTAGGAACGCATTTGGTTTTGTTTTTTTGGGGGGGTTGAATCCACAATACATTGAGGTATGTAAGGAATAGTGTCTCCTACCTGGTGTGAAGCACCATCTCAGAACATGTGGAACGTGTGCAACTGCGTGTGACTCTAGGGCTGGAAAATGATTACATCTTCAACTGTCCAACACCGGGTCTGCTGATTAAATTTATTGTGGAATGTGTGTGTATTTTTCATTTTTTTTTCAGGATAATTGACAAAGGGAAGACAAGTATTTCTTAGTTCTAAAACCTTAGTTCTTCATTCCTAAGTGTTTTACCACCCAAAATAAAACTGTTGCACTCAAATTTTCATGGCACCTGTTTTCACAATAGCCAAAAATTAGAAATAACACAAATGCCCATTGGCAGGTGAATGGATAAAGAAATTGTGATGTATCCATACATTGAAATACTCAATAATGAAAAGGAACGACTACTGATAAACAGAACAATGTGGATGAGCATTAAAAAAGCTTAGTGCCGAGTGAAAGAAGCCAGGCACAGGAGAGCTGTCCCTGTGTAAGGACACTGTGTGCAAACCCAGAAAGTCAACTCCAACAACAGACCGTAGATCAGTGGTTGCTAGGGGCTGGGGCTGGGAAATTGACGGGGAAAGGGAACAGATGAGTATTTGTTGGAAATGTTCCATATATTGATTGTGGCAGTGATTACCAAACTGTATACATTTACCAAAACTCCCTGAACGTCACACTTAAAATCATGGGATTTTATTGAGCATACAATTTGTACCTCAACAATGCTGATTGAATTAAAAACCCATCATATAGGCATATGAATGGGTGCATGAATGTTCTGGTAAACCTCAGTTTGTCATTTATAATAAAAAGTCCTTTATCATAAGTCTGCTAGCATATTTGTGTTTTGGGCTTTCGGGTGTGGGCATTGGACTAAGATAAAATTTTAAATTTTTTCTGTACCTATCAGTTTTTCGTGCCCTTCAATGTATTTCTGTCACAGACGAGACTAGGGAAGAAAAAACATAATTGCAGAACTATTGGGAAAGGATCTTTTTTGAATATGCTGTTACTCAATTGCATAATTTGGGAAAAAAGGTCGTTCTGCTGTTATTCAAAGTAAATTTCTCTAACCAGTACTTTCTATCAGTGCACTCTGCCTACTCACCTACTGAACTGAATGTTCGAAATAGAGAACTTCAGCATGCTGCAGAGCAGGGGATTAGAAGACCAAATAATCTGTCCCTTTATGACTACTTATCCTTCCACGTGTCTTCCTGTTTCAGTTCATCCTCATACGTCAGTGCTCAGGCTAGGACCGCTCGAAGGCCAGGCTCCGTGTGGGTCGGGGACCCCAGCGTCTACAGGCTCCTCCGAACTCACATCTCAGCAACCGAGGTTGCCTTCTGCCCTGGCCCCAGGGGCTGTGTAGTGTCACTTCCACATCCCATTAGTTAAGTGAGTCACTAAGCCTCCTACAGATTCTAGGGGAAGGGAATAGATGTTAATTGGGAGGAGTGTCAAGGAATTTGTGGTTGTCTTGGAAACCGCCACTTGGCCTTTCACACCCAAAACCACAAAATTAACTCCCTTGTCCTAATCAAATCCTGTGGAGACTGACTTTGACATGTTTCTGATTTCCTTCCTCTGTCCACTGCCGCACATTCCCTCCTACTGCATTTCTGCGATACCGTCAGTGTAAGAAATGTCCAAGCCTGTAAGAATTCTTACGACTTTGAGCCAAACTAATAACAATTGCCTGAAAGCAAAACCTCAATGGATCAAGAAAATGCTCCAGAAAATGGCAGTTTTGCACCTTATTTTATACATTACAGTCAAAAGAGAAGGTGTAAGAGGGGTACATGAAATCCACCGGTGATAGATTAGGGAGGTAGGAGAAAGCAAAGTGAGGTAACTAGGGAAAAACCTCTGGGATTGGATCAAAAGTAGTGATAGACACGTACTTGTTTTACACAGGTGGGTACAGAATAGTTAACAGTCAACAATTAACACGATAACAATAACAAAGGGAATTTGTGGTCTCCCTCTGGTGTGTCTGTGCTTTGAGGGATCTGGTTCTCGAAAAAGGAAACTTGATGTTCCAAAGGTAAGTCAATGATAAAAAGGCTCAGTTAAGGTAAAAAGTACATCCTAGGATGTGACTGCCTGTGATGACCTGCTCTTAAGTGATTAAGTTTTTAATTATATTAGGTCTCTGAGTTTGTAAGACCACCATTCAGGGCTCCCCTGAGCTTGTCAGTTTTACTACATGGCCCCTTTTCATCCACACATCCCCCTTTTGGTCATCAGTCAGTCCAAAGGATGCATTTGATGGCCAATCTTTTGGTTGATTAACAAGTTCCATGGTGCTAGGAAGGCTCGTTCCTGGGATGTCTCATTGTCAGTGTTTGTCTTGCTGAATGATGGACCACTAGGGATGGGGCAAGACCATAACCGTGGTTGGAAGTTTAGGCTGAATTTTTCTTAAAAGTGAAAAGTAGGTAAATGGGAGGCAGTCAGGTCCTATGGGCCTTCATTAAGGAAAACCCTCTGGATCATTTCTAGCCTATGAGCTATCATGATTCAAGTTTTGTTGCCTGTCTTACTTTTCTGTGTTTTTCATCTAGTATAATATTTATGTAACAGGTTGCAGCCAAGGGGTGGGGAGGGGTGCAAATAGGAATTTGGAATGCAGTCCAGAACTCAGGGTGTTCAGGAAATATTAGAGAGAAAAAAATATATGATATCCTCAGCCCCACCAGTCTGAGCTGGGGGATGGGACACATGGAGCGGGGCCATTGAGAGCTGTTTTGTACATCAACAGCTTTGCAACTACCCTCTGGCATGGTCATTTAAGATATCTATAATCTTTAACTGGTTTCATGGATATGCTAAATAGCTGTGGCCATGCTTTGAACCAGGGGGATGGAAGTGACTTCCATCTAAGATGTAACTGGTGGGCAGCTCCCCCTGGTTACAGTGCCTGCTTGAGAGCTGAGAGAAGATTGGCTCCATGCATGACATGGGGACACACCTGCCCAGACTTACGATGGCAGCAGAGAAAATCTGAGAGAATACAGGAATGCTGGCAGGTGTAACTGATTGTAGGAGGAGTTGGAAATGGGGCTGTAGAGGAAGATTAGTGCAGTGATTTAAACCCAGGCGTGGTGGCCATACCAAGGGCAGGACCGCCTGGCTTTGGCAGAGTAGGTTGGGATCACGTGGCTTGGGTGAGAGTTAGGTCCACATGGCTTTGGGGTGCTCCCTTTTGCCATGTGGCTTAGGCAGCAGGAGAAACTTTGCCTGGAAAAAAAAGGGGAGAAAGGACTTGCTGGTGGGCCATGAGAAGGTGCCACATGGCTCTGGATTAACTGGAGATCACCATGGTGACACAGCGGATGGTGCTGGAATCGAGGGGCTGCCTGAACCACAGACTTCTACTTCTTTTCCTGAGATGTGGTACCCCAGACTGGGCAAAGGGGAGAAGGAAGGACTGTGTGCGTTTGAGGGTATTCTAAAGAACTTTAGTATTTTAATGAAGACATTAAGTCATTACTCTAAGTCTGTATAACTTTTAAATAAATTATTCCTTTCTTTTTCACCAGTCTCTGGCATTGAGAGATGTCTTTCCTCTGGTGGTGGGCAAAGTAAACCTAGTAGGTGGCAGGGGGGCCCTCCAGAGAAAAAGGGGGGAGTCCTTTTGTTGATAGTAAATCATCACCCCTCTCCCCCAGGGTCTGTTCTGTAACATTTACTTATAGCTCGAAGGCACCCCATATACACACCTCTTCAGTTTTTACCGCATGACCATGGAATATGTTCCTATTCACTGTGGCCCGTCTACTTCCTGTTTTAAGCATTCAGGTGCTATTATTAATCTGATTCCTGCTAGATGTGCAATTAGAAACTGTAACCATAAATTTTAATTCGGACCAAGGCAGTAAGGACACAATGCTGTAAATTACAGTTATCATCAGGAGGAAAATAAGTGAATTTCCTGTGCCTCAGCAGCAGTTACAAAGGGCCTTGTTTTTATAGCCATTTCAACTTCCATCAGAGTTAATATCATTGTGTCTGTTGGGTTAGGGGGTAAGCATATTTCCAAAATTGGGTTCTAGTGTTCATACGTGAAATTCCTTACTTCATAGTTCTTTCACTAACTTTCTACAACTTCCTTTGTTCTTAGTTTGTCTTTTTTTTTTCTCATTTAGAAGTGTCCACCTTATTAGGAAAAACTATTTTTAACTTCTTTTAAAAATATACACATCACACCATAGCTGGTGTGGCTTGGTTGGAGCATTGTACATAAACCAAAAGGTCACAGGTTTAATTCCTGGTCAGCGCACATGCCTAGGTCGTGAGTTCCGTCCCTGTGAGAGGCAACTGATCAATGTTTCTCTCTCACATCGAAGTTTCTCTCCATCTCTCTCTCCATCCTTCCCTTCCCCTCTCTCTAAAATCAAAAATCATGTCCTTGGGTGAGGATTTAAAGAAAAAGAAAAATATACGCATTCCACCCTGGACGGTGTGACTCAGTGAACTGAGCACTGGCCTGCGAACCAAGAGGCTGGCATTTTGATTCCCAGTGAGGGCACATGCCTGGGTTGCAGGCCAGATCCCTAACTGGGGGAATGCCAGAGGCAACCAATTAAAATATCTCTTGCATATCAGTGTTTCTCTCCCTCTTTTTTTTCCCTCCCATCCCCCCCTCTCTAAAGAATAAATAGATAAAAATCTTTAAAATATATATACATTTCTTTCCTTCCTTTTGAAATAAAATTTCTTCTAAACTTCAAAAAGCAACCACAAGAAGAGTATTATTGATAATACATCTAGATTCATAGGGCAGCTGGTTACTGTTTCATTAGGAGAAAGTCTATCTTTATCCTAGATTTCAGGTTGAGGAGTACTATAAGGAGAGCTTTTGGTGAAGAGAGATTAAAAGCTGAAAATTTACCTAGTAGAGTTTTAATTGTACATTTACATGTCCTACCTATCCAGAGAACTGGGGGTGATAGGCATAAAAAATTCTGTAGAATAGGCCAAATATTACATATGATTGCATTATTTGAGTCACTGCAAGCCAAGTAAAATGAGTCACTATAATTAAGAGGGGATTCCCTAATTGGGAATCATTTTTTCCTTTTTAAAAAATTATATTTTATTGATCATGTTATTAGAGTTGTCCCAGTTTTCCCCCCTTTGCCCCCTCCACCCAGCACTGCCCACTACCTCAGGCAATCTTTGTTCATGTACTTGGCTCAATCATAGGTTCTTTGGTTACTCCATTTCCTATATGGTACTTTACATCTCCATGATGATTCTGTACCTTCCTATTAGTACATCTTAATCACCTCACCTCCTCACCCATTCCCCTGTACCCCTCTCCCATCTGGCAACCATGAAAACATTCTCCATATCCATGATTCTCTCTCTGGTCTTGTTTGCCTAGTTCGTTTTTTAGATCATTTTGTTGATAGATAGATATATTTTTGCCATTTTATTGTTCATAGTTTTACTCTTTTTTTTTCTTAAATAAGCCCCTTTAATATTTCATATAATAATGGTTTGGTGATGATGAACTCCTTTAGTTTTTTCTTGTCTGGGAAGCTCTTTATCTGCCCTTCAATTCAAAATGATAGCTTTGCTAGGTAGAGCAATTTTGGCTGTAGGTTCCTGCCTTTCATGACTTGGAGTATTTCTTGCCAATTCCTTCTAGCCTGCAAAGTTTCTTTTGAGAAATCAGCTGACAGTCTTGTGGGAACTCCTTTGTAGTTAACTCTACTCTTCTCTTGCTGCTTTTAAGATTCTTTCTTTATCTTTAACCCTTGGCATTTTAATTATGAAGTGTCTTGGCATGGTCCTCATTGGGCCCAACATGTTTGGGACTCACTGAGCTCCCTGGACTTGCATGTCTATTTCCTTCACCAAATTAGGGAAGTTTTCTTTCATCATTTTTTCAAATAGGTTTCCAATTTCTTGCTCTTTCTCTTCACCTTCCTGTACCACTATGAGGTAAATGTTGGACCTCTTGAAGTTGTCCCAGAGGCTGCTTATATTACCCTCATTTTTTTAAGTTCTTTTTTCTTCTTATTCTTCTGATTGGTTGTTTTTTGGTTTCTTACGTTCCAAATCATTGATTTGATTCTAGGCTTCATCCACTCTACTGTTGTCTCCCTGTAAATTGTTCTTTATTTCAATTACTGAATCCTTTGTTTCTGAATGAATCTTTCTTATGCTGTTGAGGTTTTCACTAAGTTCCTCGAGCATCCTTATAACTAGTGATTTGAACTCTGCATCTGATAGATTGCTTATCTCCATTTTGTTTAGCTCTTTCCGGAGTTTGGGCCAGCTTCTTTGTTTCCTAATTTTGGCAGCCTCCCTGTGTTTGTTTCTATGTACTAGGTAGAGCTTCTATGAATTCCCTATCTTGGTAGCATGACCTAATGTAGTAAGTGTTCTGCAGAGCCCACTGGCACAACATCCCCTACCACCCAAGCTATGTACTCAAGGTGTGCCCTTGTGTGGGCTGAGTACATCCTCATTGTGTAGTTGAGCCTTGATTACTGTTGGTAGCTCAATGGGAGGCATTTACCCAGAGAAGTCAGCCACAAGGACTGGCTGTGACCACTGACCACCAATCTCTACCCTGGATCATCCATCCAGGCTCTGGGGTTTCCTGGATGGTGCAAGCCAAGGTCAGCCCCCACTTGTGGTTTGGCCAGGGTCACATTTCCTAAGCTATAAAGCAATCTGAGATGGCTGCTACTTGTGCTGGGCTTGGAGATTCCCAGGCCAAGCCAAGCTGTGAATCTAGGCTGACTGCTGCTAGTACGGATCTGGGGCCACTTAGCAAGAGGCTGAGGGAATCACTGAGGCTCACCATTGCTTGTTTCATAGAATTTAGAAAGTTGTGAAGCATGAGTGAAGACCAGGCATTAATATGGAAAAGCAGCTTCGGTGGGCCTGTAAGGTGGTTAGGGCAGAGTCACTGGGGATCTCCAGGGCAGGGCAAACAGTGTTAGCTAAATTGATGGAGTCTCAACTATGACACCAGCCTGCCAGCTCTGTGGCTCTGTTGGGGGGTGGTTCAGAAAAGAGCCAATTGTCTTTGCACATCTTTCTGTCTGGGAGAAAGCTGTTCCCCAGCTGTCATCTTAATGCCAGATACTTCAGTTTCTCCCTGCATAGTACTGGTGCCTTTCAAGCAGCTACTCCAGTGCTGGAGCTCAGAGGGAATGAGGTTGAGTAAGTCTATATGTGGGTTCTTTAAGAGGAATTGCTTGGGACTCCAGAATTTTCTTCCACCAACCCCATACCCACTGGTGTTTCAAGCTGGAAATTATGAAGACATCTTGCTGGCACTGGAACCCTCAGTTGAGGGGCCTGGTGTGGCTCTGGAACTCCTTGCTCCCAAGATATCTCTCTCAAAGTTTTACCACCACACATGCCTGTAGGACCAGTCCTCTCCACGTCTCTTCCCTTCCTACCAGTCTGGATGGATGTGGTTTCTTTTATTCCATAGTTGTCATACTTCCATTCAACTTGATTTCTAACAGTTTTGAGTGATGGTTGTTCTATATTTTAGTTGTAATTTTTATTTGGCTGTGTGAGGTGGTGAGCTATGTTTGCCTATGGTACCATCTTGACCAGAAGTCTCAATCTATTTTTTTTTCTAATAATTTACTTACCATTAAGGCTGTTGCTCTCCTGCAAGGGAATGCCTTAGCCCATGCAAAATTATAATTAACACATATTTGTATTCTTGAGATGGTGGCACTTAGATAAAATCTCATTATCATATCTCGATCTAAAGGAAAAAGGAAATGTCTCTTAGACCCATGGAATGATTTCCCAGGGTTATATTCAATAGATAGAACATGTGTTATACACTTTATGAGCCACACTAGCAGTAATATTATTTACTCCATGAAATCATCTTTTAGGTCTTCAATGTTTTAGCTCATGTGCGTATTAAAATATTGGTAATTAAGCCTCTATAGGTAAGATTGGTTTTCAATTTGGTCTAAGCCATGTCTATTTGCCTGGGACAAAGATTCCTCTTTTGATCCCATATCCTCTTTTCCTCTGCAGCAGTCCATTAAACAATCCAAATAAGCTGTGCATCTTGTTCTAGTCCAAGAAACATATATAATTGCTGGTTCCCCTCTGTCTGAGACCAGCTTTTCTCCAAAAGCAGCTGCTAAAATTCCTGGATTATCCTTGTCTGAATTCCTATTTTCTTTTTCCCCAGGTCAGTAGGTAGTGGTAAGTGGAGGAGATATAGAAGAGATAAGAGGGGAAGATGAAAGGGAGGGGGAGGGCAAGCCTTTTTTTTTTTTTTTTTTTGCTTCTTAGCTAAACTACTTTATTTTTTGATATAGTTTATTGATTATGCTATTACAGTTGTCCCATTTTCCCCCTTTACTGCCTTCCACCCTGCACACCATCTCCCACCCACATTTCCCCCTTTAGTTCATGTCCATGGGTCATACATATAAGTTCTTTAGCTTCCACATTTTCCATACTATTCTTGCCCTCCCCCTGGCTATTTTCTACCTACCATCTGTGCTACTTATTCTCTGTACATTTTCCCCCTTTTTCCTCCTCCCACTCCCCTGTTGCTAACCCTCCATGTGATCTCCATTTCTGTGGTTCTGTTCCTGTTCTAGCTGTTTGCTTAGTTTGTTTTATTTTAGGTATGGTTGTTACTAACTGTGAATTTGATGTCTTTTTTTACTGTTCATATTTTTTATCTTCTTTTCCTTAGATAAGTCCCTTTAACATTTCATATAATAAGGGCTTGGTGATGATCAACTCCTTTAACTTGATCTTATCTGAGAAGCACTTTATCTGCCCTTCCATTCTAATGAAAGCTTTGCTGGATAGAGCAATCTGGGATGTAGGTCCTTGCCTTTCATGACTTGGAATACTTCTTTCCAGCCCCTTCTTGCCTGCAAGGTCTCTTTTGAGAAATCAGCTGATAGTCTGATGGGAACTCCTTTGTAGGTAACTGTCTTCTTATCTCTTGCTGCTTCTAGGATTCTCTCCTTAATTTTTACCTTGGCTAATGTAATTATGATGTGCCTTGGTGTATTCCTCCTTGGGTCCAACTTCTTTGGGACTCTCTGGGTTTCCTGGACTTCCTGGAAGTCTATTTCCTTTGCCAGACTGGGGAAGTTCTCCTTTATTATTTGTTCAAATATGTTTTCCACTGGTTGCTCTTCCTCTTCTCCTTCTGGTACCCCTATAATTCAGATGTTGGAACATTTAGAGATGTCCTGGAGGTTCCTAAGCCTCTCCTCATTTTTCTGAATTCTCATTTCTTCATTCTTTTCTGTGTGGTTGTTTCTTTCTTCCTTCTGGTCCACTCCATTGATTTGAGTCCCAGTTTCCTTCCCATCACTATTGGTTCCTTGTATATTTTCCTTTATTCCACGTAACATAGCCTTCATTTTTTCGTCTAATTTGCAACCAAATTCAACCAGTTCTGTGAGCATCCTGATCACTAGTGCTTTGAACTGTGCATCTGGTAGGTTGGCTATCTCTTCGTTGCTTAGTTGTATTTTTTTCTGGAGCTTTGATCTGTTCTTTCATTTGGGCCATTTTTTTTTTTGTCTTGACATACCTGTTATGTAGTGAGGAGCAGAGCCTTAGGTGTTCACCAGGGTGGAGCAAGGAGGGCAAGTCTTGACAAGGAATTTCAGAGAGCAAATATAATGGAGGAACTATAGAAGGGCAAGCAATGAGGAGTTTGCATTTATCAGTTTTAGTAGCCTCCTTTATTTCAGAGATAGTCTCTAAAATTTCTTATTAACTTCTTTTTTTAAAATAATTTATCTGTACTCCTCCTAGAAGCTTTTAATTTCCAAATTAATATATGCTTCCCATTTATTCAGTTTAGTTTTAGAGCTGGCATTTTCTAATTTTGTGTGCAAAAACTTAATTTAGGTGCTGAACAAAACTGCATTTTGGCCATTCTAAGTTATTAGCATTTCCAGTTAAATCTTCCCATTTCTGTAAAGTACTTGTAACTCAAGGCTTCCTACCAGGAGTACTAATGAGGGCTGAGGTCTCGGAGTTTCTGGCCATGGAGGCACAATTTCTCATGTTAATTTTACTTTTATGTTGGGATCTGTAGAGACTTCACTTCAGAGTCTCAGAAAGCGGTTTCAACCTAAAAGCCAAAATTAAAACCCAGCCACCCATTTTTTTCCTGCAGTCCCACCTTAGCCTGGGTTCTTTCAACCCTTGATCTTAGTTCCACTTTGAGGATTTTAAAAAGACAGCTCAAATAGAATCACAGTAGGTTTGATTACTAGTCAGGGCACATGCCTGGGTAGCTTGAACATGCCTGGGTTGATGTTTCTCTTCCTCTCTTTCTCCCTCCCTTCTCCTATCTCAAATACATAAATTAATAAATATAAAAATTTGATCTTTCCCAAAGAACCACACATGTAAAATTCCATTTCATAATAAGCCTAAATCACCACATTTAAGTTAGTGACGCTTAAACATTTTTACAAATGTCTTGACAGAATCCTGAATTTAGTATTGTTATCTAAAATCAAATCATAGGTCATACAATACAGAACCTTACAGATCTGTTTCTGCATGTGGTTTAACACCAGATGCACATCAGCATATACTAGCAGAGCAAGGTAATGAAACTGCATTCTACCTTCCAATCAACGTACTTGGTTTTGATTCTAGAAATTAAACTCATTCACCAGTATTTTAAAGAATCCTTCTGATAGGGGAAGTTGAGTAAATGCAGAAATTGCTTCTAAGAGTGATAAGGGAGCTGAGCCAGCAGAGATGGCTTCAAAGGAGTTGCCGTCTGGGATTGTTAACAGAGATGCATAAGCTGTTAATGGGCCTGGTGAGATGGGACTACCAGGCTATGTAAATAGTAGACAAATGTTTAGATAAGCCATTTGTTAACCTTTGAATCCTGGAACCCCTAAATCTTTGTACCAACCTTGTTTCTGAAGTTCTGTTTCTGATATGTAGATTTAAACCCAAATCTATAAATACTGTGGAGGACAAAGCACTGGGCCCAGAATTTGGAATCCAGTCTGTCCTTTGGGCCCGCATGCATAATAAAGCATCGTGCTCTGCCATCTCTCCTGCGTGTGAGTTATTTTCTGCAACACTTCATTTATTAATTCTCATTCATATTTCAACACACACTTGAACATAAACTCATCATAATCTAGTCTATAACAGTTTCAGTGAGTTTAATGAGTTTCAATGAGTTGACACAAATGCAGTCATTTGGCTTCGTAGTCATTTACAGTTGCAGCATCGACTATGACTGTCACGGATTCATTTGTTCATGAAACAGTTAGGGAAATATAAATTGAAGTTCATAAATAAAGTTGTATCAGTTGAATGCCTCTATTGCTTAACAGCATGTGAATACAACATAACTAAATAAAAGTCTTCATAGCGATCTATGCTCAGGTCTGGTCAAAGTGGTTCCCATTTTCTGATTTGGTGAGGCAGCTTGAGGCTTTTAGAATGTTCCATACCTGCTTCTGACACGCTTCTAGCTATAGAAATAATATGCAAACTTTCAACTCAACATCAATTTCTTACAGTTGAAGTTGTAAGTTAACTTAAAAATAATTCAGTAGATATTTTCAAAGAATAAATAATACTATTATTTAGAATTTTAAATAATATCTACATCAATACAAATAAACTTATTAACTTCTGCTGAAAGTTTTAATTCAAGTGTATTTGATCTTACATACTATTCAACATGAACAATGTGAATATTTCTAGAAAACAACAAGGTCTTACTTTTCATCTTCCCCTCCCTCTCCCCTATCATTTTAGTAATGTAAGGGAGATACTATACCTCCCTTGAAACAGCAAAAGTCTTCTTACTGACACTCTAGCATGTAGAGCAAAGACAGAGCCATCCCTGCTGTGCCAACCAGAATTCTGACATACAGAGTTTGTGAGCATCATAAAGTGATGCTGCTTTATGTCAGTAAATTGGGGTGACTTGTAAAACAGCAATAGATAATTGGAACAAGTTAGAGGCCTTTCACAAAAAAAGAGGAGAGCAGTTTTGATGAGCTTTATATGTCTGCGAGCCATCTATGCCAGTATTTAGAGATGTGAGGCTAAGGGTCAGGGGAGAAGTTAGGTCTAGGAACACATATTTACCAATTATTTGTGTAAAGGTGATCATTGAAAAAGTAGGAGGTGAACCACCCAATGAGGTTCATGCAGTTTAATAAGAGAGGAAAGACTTTCCTGGCCGGGTTGCTCAGTTGGTTGGGGCCTTGTCCCTGTATACCAAAAGGTTACATGTTTGATTCCTGGTCAGGGCATATACCTAGGTTGTGGGTTCAATCCCCAGTCATGAGTGGGTACAGAAGGCAACTGATTGATGTTTCTCTCTCATGTCAGTATTTCTTTCTCTCTTGTCTTCCCTTTCTCTCCCTCTAAAATGAATAAAGTTATCCTTTTTTTTTAAATTAAAAAAAATCAAAACAAAAATGAAAGGATAGTCAAAGACTAAACCTGGGGCCGAGAAATCAGCATGGGAACAGGGAAGGAGGCCAAGAAGCAGCTCATTGAATAAACGGAATAGAAAAGTAGGAAATTAAAAGGGATGAGTTGGATGTGATTGTAGTAAGGGTTAAAACATTACAATAGGTATGCTTCTACAGACAGGAGAAGATACGTGCTAAATATAATACATGCTATATATTAAATAATACATGCTATATATAATATGGTGAATAGATTAGGCATTCATTTTGTATTTTAAAGATATTTATTTATTTATTTTTTTATGTATTTATTTATTTATAGAGAGAGGAGAAGGGAGGGAGAAAGAGGAGAGAAACTTTGATTGTTTGCCTCTCCACACCCCCAGCTGCAGACCTGGCCCCACTACCCAGGCATGTGCCCTGACTGAGAACCAAATCAGCAAGCTTTAGGTTTGCAGGTCGGCTCTCAATCCACTGGACCACACCAGCCAGGGCAAGTTCATATTTTAGGAATGATCCTAGTCTTTAAATTACCAAGGTCTTCTCAGGTACTAAAATTTAGGTAATAAAATTATTTCCACTAACATATCAGGTAGAGTCTCCAGTCTCTCAAATTGTGTTTAAATATGAAATTCTTTAAATAACCAGCAGGTGGAGCACATTTACTCAAGAAAATCTAATTCTGGATTGTTGGGTTTTGCTTTTTATGGAGGGTGGGGTGGGCGTGGAGGAAGAGAAGGTGAATGGGAAGTAGGGAGAGGGAGAAGGAAGAGGGGTGAGAGAGAAAAAGGCAGAAAAAAAGTGAGGCAGGAAGGAGAGAAGATGAGAGAGAGTTGTTTGAGGTCTCTCCTTCATTGAATTATGGCATTGTTGGAGAGATTATCTAAAGGAATGATCATGTATTTAATCAAGCACTATTAACTTGACTATGTATTTAAGCCTAGTCAAATGGCTTATGTTTCATATCTCCCTTTATTACAGAGAGACTCTGAAGTTGGTATTGTTTATAACCCCAATAATGTTGAATGACTAAAGCAAAGGTCTTCATTTGAGCTCCTAGGGAGTTGCTGAACTATGGATTAGTTGCCTGAAATCATGAGAAAACAAGTGCATTTTTCAGAGTGCATAATGTTAATTTGACTCTCACAAGGATGAATGCTGCTGAAAAATTAAGGATTGCTTTATAAACAGCAAAGACGCCTGTGCCCTGGGGGCAGCACGTGCTGACTCAGTGAGGAAAGGTAAGGAAACATTTTTATACTTCCAAAAGTTCTAATTTTGTGCACGATTTAATTATTTGTCCACCATAAATTAATACATTAATGCCTATATTTAATTCACAAATTAGCAAGGGTCCTTGGGGGTAAAAATTAGCAGTACAATAAAAAACCTTCAAAACTTAATTATCCAAATAAACATTATATGTTTGTATACTTATAAGGACTAAAAATGAAAGCAGAGAAATCAGAAAGCAGAATATCTTGATAAGTCAGAGAAAGAAAACGTAATAAAGCTGGAACGTCTTACCTTTGGTTAAAGTTACAGAGCAGGAGATGGGAATAAGCTTATTTCTCATCAGTTTTAGAGGGAGCTAATGGATACTGTCTAAAGAAATGGAGAACAAGATGTTAAATAAATATGTGATAATACAGGCATTCACTAGAGTAGAAATAGAAGCTATAATTATTCACAAAACTAACAAACGTGGAGTGAAGAAAAGTAACCTGTTGAGTAATTCATATAGCATGATTCCATTTGTATAAAGTTCAAAGGATGCAAAACTAGGTCATAAGCTGTTTTTATTTCTTATTTTTTATATATTTTAAAAAGTTTAATTTTTTTTTATTTTGAGAGAGAGAGGAAGAGAAACATCAGTGTGAGAGAAGCACCAATTGGCTGCCTCTCATACATGCTCCAACTGGGGAGCAAACCTGCAACCCAGGCATGTGCCCTGACGGGGAATCAAACCAGTGATCTTTCGCTTTGTGGGACAATTCCCAACCGAGCCACGTGGGTCAGGATATACAGACTATTTTCAGGTAATGAAACTCTAATGAAAAACTAACGATAAACACAAATTCAGGTGAGTGGGGAAAAGGATTGAAGTAGGGCTTTATGTTTTTTTCTTAATGTTTTTTTCTTGAGCTGGATTCTGGTATACTAGTGGCATTTTCAACATATCAATGTATCGATAAAATAGTTCTTAATATCCTACTCGTATATTCTAAATGTTAAATATTAAGTACTTAATTATAAACCTTTTAACCTAGGAGGAGAAAAACTCTTTGTCATCTACATCACTTCTGGGTTTCCTTCTTGTCATCCTAATGTATGATTTTTTAAAAATCAAGTATTTTTCCCTATTATTAAATTAATGCCTATACTTTGTGGAAATTTTGGAAAATAAGCAGAAGTATCAAAAAGAAGGTAGCCATCATATTTTATACCTCCATTCATAAATAACCGTAACCACTCAATATTTTGGTGAATTTCTTTGTAGCTCCTTCATGCATAGTTGAATACAGATAAATCATATTGTATATATAATTTTGTATGCTGATCCCCCCACGCTTAAGTTTATATATTAAGCATTTCCCCTTTTATTTAGAACTTTCAAATGCAGAGGACAGGCTGGATTGAAAATACAGTGTTTTTTGAAAGTGTGCTACGTACTGGTGGATCTATACACCATTGCCCACCCTCCTCCTCTGGGGAATTTGGCTTCCAGGTGGGCAGGAGATTCAAGGGCTCTTTTCTAGAAAACTGTTTCCAGAATAGTTCTAGAGAAAAAACAACGTTACCACTGGAAGCTTTGGTGTGTTCAACAGGAAATGATTAGATCTTTACTTTGCTCCCTTCTCATTCCACCCCCAGAGCTTTCAATCTAATTTTTAGTGCCTTTTTAAGGGAATGGATTATCAGATATTTAAGGGAGAATCTCCAAATATAAGAGAAAGGCAGGGGGGTGAGGGGGAGACTGAGATAGCAAAGAGACAACAGGCGTACTTCTAGTTAATATCCTGACAAACAATGGATTGAACTTATTTAGAAATACGGACATAAACAGGAGATAGACTAATAGATTTTAAAATGGTTGTTTTTGGAGAGTAGAACTGGGGAGTGGATACAAATAGGACAGAGAATTGCTGGTTTTCTTTATAAGTCTTTACTATTGTTTGATTTTTGTAAAACTGTAAGCATTTATTAGATTAATAAAATATTAAAACATGAAGACCATGGATTTTTTTTTAAGATTTCAAAACACTGTTTTGATTGTGCATATTTTCCCATCACATTGGTTTTTATTTAATCTGAAAGAACTTTCCATTCAGTTACATTATTTTTTTTTATCATGAATTGCCATTACTTTATCACTTTCTGAAAACCTCTTCCTGTTTTTAACCTATTGTTAAGATTAATGAAATGCAGAATCTAACTAGTTCTAACTTGAAGAGGTCACATATGCTTAGAGAACTACTTAACAGATTCTCATAATTCTTCAAAATTCACACTTTATGTGTGGTACTCAAGTATCTTTTCTATCTATGCTAATAAGTAAAGTTATTGTTCCTAAAATTCAAACTGCCTAGTCACAGATTTCATACACATCTGGCACATGGGGAGGGGATTTCAGAGGGTGGGTGCTGGACAAAGTCCCATGTGTGTGACCTCTTAAGTTTCCTGTTTGGCAGTTTAGAAGTTACATTGGTCACTGACCATCTAACAACTTGACCTCCATTCCTGGGGTTGTGTCTTTTAAACATAGCAGCCCTCTAGCTCAACCACAGAGGCGTCTAATGAGTTAAAGAGGAATTTAAGCGTATTTGTGCTAGTGAAGAAACCTATAAAAAAAATACCAGTTTTATGCCTCTACTTTATGTTTTTTTCAAATGGTATTTTAGTGACTTGAAGGACTTGCTACCAATGGCTGAAAAACCTCAATGTGGCTTGGAAATCACTAGACTAGGGAAATGAAAGGAGAGTTACCCAATTAAAGTAGAAAAACCCACAATCCCTCACTGTTTTCCCTCGATCCCCACCAAATTAGAGGAAGTTCAGTGGAAGGATAAGCCAGTCTGATGCCTGGAGAAGCTGTCTGGCCTCCTCCACAAGCCACTCACTGACACTGCAGTGTCATCATTGCTTTGTGGTCAGATGGTGAAAGATACTGCACAGGTGAGCAAAGAGAAGATTAAAGGACACCTTCTGTTCAGGTCCTTTGCCCACTTTTTAATGGGATTGTTAGTCTTCCAGGGGTGGAGTTGAAGGAACACGTGTAAAGGACCCACAGACGGAGACAATGGGGAGGAGGGCATGGGAGAAGACCAAGGTGGGGGTGGGTAGGTCAGAGGAGAGTAAAGGGGGAAATGGGGGCACCTGTAATTGAACAACACTAAAAAAGTTTAAAATAAAACAAAACAAAAACTAAAGGATACTTTCTGTTTAGCAAAAATGAGTTACCAGATGAAGAATGGTTCTTCCTCAATGGTGTTAAATGGTTTGGTTTTCAACTGGCCAAGTTCTTATGTGGAAAGATAGGGTGAAATCCTTTCATTCTTGCTCTACTTTTGGGGTGTAACTTTCTGAGTTCACTATTGTTTGTTCCCCATAATTTTTTAGTGCCTTGTGATAATGAAATGGATTAACTCCTCTTATTGATATAGCATGAAATCATACCTGAACTTTTATTAATTCAAAATAAATTTGGAGTTAGAGGTATACACATTTTGAAAATTATATGTACAAAGATGACAGAGCATCATGTTTTCATTACTTATTTGTCTTATCTTTGAACCCTTTAATTTTCTCCTATCAGAAAATATTTTAATTATATAATTCTCATAAAAATATATACTTCTCATACTAATACAAAATTCATTTTTCCTGTTTTTCAGGGCACAGTCTTCGACTCTCGCCCACACTCTGTAGTTTGATGTTTTGTCCTCTGGAGTAACTAACGCTCCCTGTTCTGTGACTGAAACACGTTCCCTGGTGCAAACACTCGTACATCTATTGCATATCTTTTAATATTTCAAGTCATTTATTATCTAAATCCCCTCATCATTTTCTTCTTAGCTTTGGGTAATTCATATGTTCTTTTCTCCTATGTGGAAATCTAAATCTGCATAACTGCTTCATAATGATGAGAAGCGATTTATTTGTTTGTACTTCTAACATATCCCAAAAAGGAATTAAGGTAACTTATAATAACACATATAATATAATGGGATGAATTCAGTTAAAGTACGAAAAGTTAGAAAAGGGAAACTACTATTGAGAACTTAAAAGAAATCAGGAGTGAGTTCAGTATTCAAACGCTTTTCAAATAAAGTCACAATTTGGTCTGGCACTATATTCCTAGTTTTTGTTTACCAGTTTCAAGTCCCTTCATTGTAGCCTGAAGTCTACAGTTCCCTGGTATTAGCCAGGGTTCTCCAGAGAAGCTGAACAAATAGGTTATCTATCATCTATCTATCTATCATTATCCTCATCATCTATGTATTTACATTAAGGAGTTAGATCACACAGTTATTGAGGCTGGCAAGTCTAAAATCAGCAGCTCAAGTCCTGAGGCTGAGAAGGGCTGGAGACCCAGGGAACAGCCGATGCGGCAGTTCAAGTCCTAATGAAGGACATGTACTGCAGAATTTCCTCTTGCTCAGGGGAGATCTGTCGTTTGTGGTTCAGCCCTTTAGCTGATTGGAGGAGGCCTACCCATATTGTGCAGGGCAATCTGCTTTATTCAGTCTATTGATTTAAACATTAATGTCATTAAAAACCATCCTCACAGAAACATGCAAAATAATTTTTGACCATATGTCTGGGTACTGAGACACAGCCAGTTTCACACATAAAATTGACCATCATACCGCTGAAGTCTGCTCTTTGCCTTTACCCTCCACTGGCCTGGGTTTTGTTTGTTTGTTTGTTTGTTTGTTTGTTTTTTGAACATGCCCTTTTCCATTTTTTCCTATTCCATGAAGCTTCTCTTGATCCTTTTATCTCAGGCTAAAGAAACAGAATTCCAAATAGGCCATTAGTCTACAAGTTTGTATTTCAGGATTGGGTGAAGTTCCCTGCCTTTTTGGTGGTCAACAACTGCTTACGAGTAAGCACATAGGTTACCTTGCGTTTCTTTCTAACCTCTCTTTCAAAGACCGTGCCTCCACCCTCTAGCCCATTGTAGAAATTCTTTACATTGTTAAAGGCTATCATGAACCACCACTTCTGCTAAAGGGTTCTACAGTAGCCAGTAGCTTTACTAGCCCAGCCCACATTTGCTGGGTGCTAATGATGCCAGTGCATAGGGTTGTGGCTTTAACAACTTGCTTTAATCCCTAATGAGGATGACACAACAGGACGGGTCCTGGGAAAAGTCTCCCGGGACCTAGCAGCCCAGTGTGTCTCTGCTGCTAGAAGGGATCATTTTCCATTTCTTCACCTCTTGCTCCTCTGAAGAATAGAGTCAAACTACAGTCAGGGGCTCGGGGAATTAGCTGCTCTTTCTGGCAAGGTTCCAAAGCTTGTGAGGAAAAATAACTCTCTAGCTTTCTTTCAACAGGGAAAACAAAAACAAAAATGAAGTAAAAGAAATAAGGCAAATAAGTGACAATATGAAAATATTATAGACAGAGACTCAGATATGTCTCCTTATTTAACCAGGCATCAGAGAACATATAAATGCATAACATACAATTCTGAAACCTTTTAGAAGGTTGCCATAAGATCCAAGCCCAGATCTCAGACCAGTCGCACCTGTGTGAGCCAGGGAAAGCTGCAGAGACTCTACTCTCAAGTTACCTCATTGTGAAATCAGAAAGGAGAATAGACGTGCTTAGTCAGGAAGAAGAATTTAGTCATTTGCACATTATGCTTGTTCCCCTTCTGGTGGAAAATATAAATGTGCATGTATGTTTGCATTGTGTAGCTAGGTACATCAGTAAACTATTTTCCACTTCCTTTGGTCAACATCAAAAATAATACTTTTTAAGCTAAGAAATTTGAATATTGTAATAGAAGAATTTGACTGGAAAAGTGGAAAATTATTGAGTGATAGGTATTTAAATATATGTAAAAATATTAAGCCATATAATTTTATATGTATATATATTGTATTTGGGAAAGAAATAAAATGTTACCCTCTGTGTATTTTAATTCTTTAATTTACCATTGACTTCCTATCTACTGTTTAACTTTTTGATTCTCTTCCTTTTCTTCCTTTGTGGTTAAGTGTACATCATCTACCACCTTAGCTTAGCTGAGAACATCATACTTGTGACAGCATTTTAAAGTACCTATACCACATCAAAGGTGGGCAAATTTCTTTCCTGGCCTTGCTGAAGTCTGCTCACCCCGAGAGTCTGCCCCAGTGGCCCCAGCCACTCCCACCCATGACCATTGCGCCCCACTTTGAACCCAGCCATGTTTACTATCTGTAACTCTTATCTCTTTGTAAGTTTAGATTATCACGTAAATGCTCCATTTTCCCTCATGCTAGCTAATGTTAATAGCTGATGTTGATCAGGGATTTAGTATGTGCCGGGCACTGTTTTAAAATTACATGAGTTAACTTAATATTTGAAATAATCCCATGGGAGAGGTACTGCTGTCCCCATTGCACATGTGAGAAAAACTGAGTCATAGATGGATGAAGCATTTGCTTGACACCATAGAGCCAAGTGTCCAGCCACCGAGAGTCTGGCTCTGAGGCCGCACACTGAACTACTGCTGACTTATGAAAGCTCAACAGGAGTCGAGGGTGCCTCACAGCTAGGAACCTCCAGCACATGACCGTGACTTGCATTCAGTAAGGGACCTGGAAATGTCTTATGCTGTTGCTCTGTGAAAACAAATCCTATTGTTATGGAAAAATACAGAAAAAATCTAGGGAACTTTATTGTACTAACTTTTATTCTACTTTTGCTTTATGCTATTTTTACTTCTTTTTTGGACAAATCCTGCCTCAGATTTATTTGTACAAAGAGCACAGGGAACACTAGCTCCACGCAGACAGCAGCCCAGGGGGTCACACCGTCCTTCTGTTCTCACATCAGCAGACAGAGGCCTCTATTGTGGAGCTTTGGTGGGGTCCTGGGCACCTGTGAGAACCTGAGCCTGGGCTGCAGCTGCAGCCTAGGGCATGGTTTGAGCCTTGGCCTTGGCCTTTGGTTGGCAGAGCCTGAGACCCTTGGCGATGCAGGTATGAACACGTTTCTGAGCTTGGGGAGAGCAATGTAGGCAAGTGGATTGAGCTTACATCTGCTGCCACTGTTTGAGATCTTGAGCTTGACCTTTTTCGGCTTTAAGAGGACCTTGGCAGACTCGACGTGCACTCTCGCGGCCTTGGCATTGTTGGCCTGCCTCTTCTTCAGGCCCTTCTTGTTGTGCTTCTTGGCAAAGCACATGTTCTTCAGGAACTCGGAGTCTACTCCTTAAGAGATCTGTGTCTTTGTGATCTAGGTTTCTGGATGACATTTCGGTGCCATTTTCAGGGCTTGTGCGTGATGTGATTGTCAGACTTGGCCGCGTCTGTACTGAAGCCGGCAGGCAGCTCCCAATGCCTCTTTTTTCTTATACTAAATTGAAGGTTTTAGATTAAGCTGATTTGTAATGAGTTCAGACTCAAGGAATGCTAATGGTATCAAAGCTTTTCTGCCACTGATTTTTTTGTTCTAAGTATCAACCTGTGGTTTGCTGACTTAACTATAGAAACATGGATAGAAACTCCCTGTTATGCAACAAACCACTTCCTTTATCTGTTTATTTATTTATCTGCAGTGTTTTAGCTAAACTTGTCTCCACTTGCAGTGTCATGTGATTGTGACTGCCTCACTACATGGAGTATAAATTCTCAGATATGGACTTGGTGGCCAGATTCAGAGGTTAGAATCTTCTGTAAATAATACTTCATTAGGGTAGTACGAAGGATTACCTATGTTAATATATGTAAAGCACTTAAAACATTTCCAAAGATTTAATAAGTGCTTTTAATAAAGTGTGATTATTATTATTATTAATCAAACTCCTACAATCTTAAGAAATATACTTAGTCCAGCCTTCTGCATTCAGAAGCTTCAACTCAGTTCAACCTGAAGAATAAGAAAGCGAAGCCTCTAGTTTCATAAGAACATATCTTAGATTTGGAGGGAAACTCAACGACATGCTGTTCACACTTCTCTAACAATATACAAAACAGGTGGTAACTGTGATTCTGTTTGAACATTTCCAGTGATGGAAGCTTACTGCCTCTCAGGAAATTTCATCTCATGATCAGACAGCTTAATTTTGGAGGAGTTTGTACTGTACAATGAACAGAAATTTACCTGCCGTAAATCCCACATCGTGGTTCCAGCTGTGGATCAGTAAAGCTGTGTTTCAGGAGTCATTAAAGTATTTGATTCAAATTTTAATTTTTAAAATACATTCTTGAGTTACTTGTTAAAACTGAAAAGGAGTGTGTAATATTCTTGGGAAGATACTTAGCTTTTCTAATTATCAGCTTTTTAATCTATAAAATGGATGATTAGTAGAATAATAAGCACTCAATAAATATTAGCTGCATCTTTAAAATCATTATCATTGTGTTACAGACATTTTGATAAAGCTTCCTTAAATCTCTGTGATTCTAATTTGTTCTTGCTGCAGACAGTTCTCAGCTATTTTCTTCCTTAACCCGGTGAAGGACTCCTTTCAAACTTGGCCTTGTAATGAACTAAGCATGAGCTTTCCTGGGTCCACATCCTCTTCAAGGTAACCCATCAAGACTGATCACTCAATTTCCCGCAGTTAGTCCCTGAATATCTTCCAAGACAGGTGTTCACATGCCCAGCTTTCCGTGTAGCAGGGATCCCCTGGACCTGAGTTTTGCTAACACCAGTGCTGAGAATCTTTTCATGGCCATGTGACCCCATGTAACTGCTGCCTACTGTCATTTCTGCACAGTCCCAGATGCCAGACTCCCCAAAGGACCTCGTCACATTAGAATAGGGAAAAATCCATCACAACAGGTTTCTGCTTTGGGGATTATTCCTGTCACGTGTTAATTGAGCTTTGTAGAGGCTAGAGACCTGCAGACTAGGGAGACTTGGCAGCACTCAGTCCTCATTCAGTCTTCAGTTCAGAAAACTCTCTTGTGTTTCTCCTGCTTACCACACAGTTCCTCTGAGCAGAAGACAGACTGAGGAGGAGGTCTATCTGGCCTTGGCTAAAATGATACTCCTCTTTGGCTGTCTGGCCTGTAAGTATCTGTGGAGCGTATTTTAAACCAGTTCTTAAAATTATAAATGTGATATATGGGTATGTTCATAGTAACATTTTTCAGACGTTACCAGTATGAGTATAGAACATAAAATAAGTTATATATCCCTAACCACTATCACTCCAATTCCCCTGTCCCCCGATGGATCTCCTTATACATTGTTGCAGGATTTCATGTTCTTATGCATATAATTATGCACGTATGCCTGTTTTTATAAGAAAACCAAGGAAATCTTATATAAATATATAAATATGTGCCTCACATACTTTATTATGTATTTGGGGAGTTTTCCCATAGCAGCACATAGAGGTTGCTTTCTTCTTTTCAGTGGTTCTATAACATTTCAGTAAGTTAAAAATTTTATTTAACCAGTACCTTACTAACAAATATTAAGTTTTTTGTTGTTATTCTGAACTGTGGTAACTAGCTTCAAAAGAGCCTCTAATGAGTCTCTTCTCTCAGTATTTATGCCCTTGTGTATTCCCTTCCCTCAGCGAATTGGGCTGACCTGTGTCACATGACAATATTGTGGTGATGTATGACTTTGAGGACCAAGTCATAAAAAGCATTGCAGTTTCTGCCTTGCCCTCTCTTGGATCACTCATCCCCCGTCATGGGGACAGAACAACAGTTTTGCCTCAGTGAAACGTCTGTGGGTAAGGAACTGAGGGCTCCTGAGCCTTGCCAACCCCCTGAGTGAGTCACTCTAGAACTGGATCTTCAGTCCTGGTCAGATCTTCGAACAACTGCAGCCTTGGCTGACAACCTTGACAAGAGCCTCATGACACACCTACCCAACTATGCTGTTCTGTAGCTCCCAAGACACAGAAACTGCATGAGATAATAAGCTTTATTAAGACTTTAAGCTTTTGAGTTTTGGGGTAATTTCTTAAACTGTAGTTGATAAGTATTACACAAAAAATGCCATCATAATCATCCAGGTCTGCTCATTTTTGTGAGACTATGGAAGTCTATAAAACAAGTTCTTAGGAGTACAATTACTTTTACTTTGAGTTGAGAAGAATATAAATTTTAAATTTCACTTAATAATGTCAAATTTAATTTAACAATGCCCCACAGTAAATGAATGTGTTTCCCAATATGTATCTCAAAGCCATGGCTCACCCTAGATTTTTGCCACTTCATAGGTTTAGAAATATTTCTTTTTCAGTTTGGATTTCTTGGTTATACATGAGCTTGAGCATTTTACTATATATTTATTGGCCACTTATATGTATATTTCTGTCAATTAATGTTTTTTACTCAACTTATAATGAATTGCTTCTCTTGTTCATTTTAATTTGTTAGAAGTCTTTATTCAAGAAGAAAATTAGAAAATTAGCCATTTTAAAAATAAGTGTACAGAAGGATCCAAGATGGTGGAGGAGTAAGTGGAAGCTACAGTAACCTCCTCCCAAGACCAAACTGGAATTACAACTAAATTAAAGAAAAATCAGGGATGTCTACTTTCACTTGTCTTATTCAACATTGTACTAGAAGTCCTAGACATAGCAATCAGACAAGAAGAAGAAATAAAGGACATCCAAATTGGAAAGCATAAAGTGAAATTGTTGTCTTTATTTGCAGATGACATAAAATGCTACATAGAGAACCCAAAGGATTCCACCAAGAAACTATTGGTACTGGCAAGCGAATTCAGCTAAGTAGCAGGATACAAAATTGATATTCAGAAATCAGTTGCATTTGTATATGCTAATGATGAACTAATAGAAAAGTGAACTAAGAAAACAGTCCCATTCACAATTGCTTCAAAAAGATTAAAATACCTAAGAATAAATCTAACCAAGGATGTAGAAGACCTGTACTCAGAAAATTATAAGACACTGAAAACACAAATTGAAGAAGATATAAATAAGTGGAAGCACATATTGTGTTCATAGATAGGAAGAATTAACATTATTAAAATGCCCATGCCACACAAAACAGTCTATGGCTTCAAGATACCATTGACATATTTCACAGAACTAGAACAAGTATTTCAAAAATTTATATGGAATCACAAAAGTCCCCACTTATAACAGCAATCCTGAGAAAGAAGAATAAAGTTAGAGGAATCACACTACCTAATATCAAATTATACTATAAGGCCATAGTAATTAAAACTGGTATAAAAACAGACTATAAATCCATGGAACAGAATAGAGAGCCCAGAAATAAACCCACACCTTTATAGCCAATTAATATTCAGCAGAGGAAAGAAGCACATGCAATGGACTAAAGATAGTTTATTCAGTAAGTGCTGTTGGGAAAGTGAACGAATACACGCCAAAGAATGAAGCTAGACCACGTCCTTACACCACACACAGGAATAAATTCTAAATGGCCTAAAGAGTTAAATATTAGATCCAGAACCATTAAATTCCTAGAAGAAAATATAGGCAGTAAAATCTCGGATATTGCTCGTAGCTATATTTTATCTGATATACCTCCTCAAGCAAGGGAAATAAAAGAAACAATAAACAAATGGGACTACATCAAACTAAAAAAGTTTTTGCACAGCAAAGGAAATCATCAGAAAATAAAAAGACAACCCACAAAATGGAAGAACATATTTGCCAAATACATCTGATAAAGGGTTAATATCCAAACTTTATAAAGAACTTGCAAAACTCAACACCAAAAACAAACAAAAACAACCAGTTTAAAAATGGGCACATGACCTGAATAGACATTTTAGCAAAGAGGACATACGGATGGTCAGTAGGCATATGAAAAACTGCTGAACGTCACTAATTATCAGAGAAATGTAAATTAAAACCACAAGGAGATATCACCTCAAACTGTCAGAATTGACTATCATCAATAAATCAACAAACAACTGCTGGTGAGGATGTGGAGAAGAGTGGAACCCTTTTACACTGTTGGTGGGAGTGCTGATTGGTGCAGCCCCTGTGCAAAGCAGTATGCAGATACCTCCAAAAATTAAAAATGAATCTGCCTTTTGACTCAGTGATTCCACTTCTGGGAACATATCAAGAAACCCAAAACACTAATTCAAAAGTACATAAGCACACTTATATTCATTGCAGCATTATTTAAACTATCCAAGATATGGAAGTAGCCCAAGTGTGTGTGAGTAGATGAGTGAATAAAACAACTATAGGGCATTTACACAATGGAATTCCACTCGGGTGTAAAAAAGAAAATTTTACTCTTTGTGACAGCATGGATGGACCTGGAGAAGTTTGCACTAACTGAAACAAGCTAGTCAGAGAAAGACAAATACCATACGATTTCACTCATATGTGGAATCTAATGAACAAACTGAACAAATAAGCAAAACAAAGACAGACTCATAGACAGAGAGCAGGCTGACGGTTCTGGGGGGAGGTGAAGTGGTGGAGGGACTGAGCAAAAAGGAAGAAGGACTCATGGGCAAGGACAACAGAGCAGTGATTGCTGGGGGTGAGAGTGATAGAAGGGGTCTAAATGGTAATTGAAAAATACAATAAAAATCAAAATAAATAAATAAAAAGAAAATAATAAAAATATGTGTATGCATTTTCCAACATTTTGAATTTTTTATTTTCACATTACTAATGGATTATTTCTAGAGTAGGAGATTTTTACTTTTTGTAGGAAACTATTTAAAAAGCATTTGGGGTTTTATAAAATGCTGTCTATACCACCTCTAAAATTATTAAAAGAAAAACTCTCATATTATATTGTGCTTCATTTCTTATCTATCAGTGGTGACTGGAAAATTTGGTCTCACAAAACGAAGACCAAAGCCCTGATTTATAGTATTTGCCGATCTCTGTGGTGTAAACACTCCTGCCGTGTCTACTTGCACGTTATCGATGTGACTGCACCGAACACAGAGTGAGCCCGGAAGAGAGGTGTGCAGTTGCCTCTTGCTGGCTGGTGTATGCCGGCTCTAGCACATCTGCACACCGGAACTGTATTCTGACAGAAGGGATGAGAGAGACTCAGCTTTTAAAATGGCTTTATTTCCCCCAAAATGGCAAATTCATTTTTTTTGTACTGAAGTGCTCAACTTTATCATATTCAGATTTCCTAATGTATTTGGGTTTATTTCTGTACCCTGTATTCTTTATTGGTTGCCTATCCATTCCAGCACTCAAACAGTATTAGAGTTTTATAATACCTTTTTAATATCTGGCAAAGCTAGCTCTCTCCAATAGTCTTTTTTTCCAGAGTTTTCCCTGGCTCTGTTCACGTATGCTCTTACAGAAATCCTATTGATTTAGAAAGATTTATAGCTTTGCATTGGTCATTTAATAAATTTAAGCTTAGAAATGCACATAACTGCACGCATACTATAACTGTGTACATGATCATTTTCCTGGTTAGATTTGGGAATACTTTTTTGTTGAATGCCTCTTCATGCACCAACACTAAGTTGAAGAAAAGCAATTGAACATATATCAGTAACTTGGTCATATTTTGATAACATTTTCACATAAATGGTGTTAATGCTGACTGTATGTCAAAATTTTATATTTATACTAAAGAATGCAAGCAAGTTGTTACTGCCCTTCAAAACTTCTGATTCATTCTATGGGAGTAGATTGTAACATGATTTATTTTAAAGAACCATTTGTGAATATTTATTGTTGTGAATTGGATTTTTCTCTGTGCTACTAAACTAAATAAAAATACAAATAAATAGATTGGATGATGCCTGCTGAGGTAGATGCTTAGGCGCATATAAGATTATAACTTACATTAAAATATCTAAGCTTTCTAACATACATTTATGTTGATTACTTAATACATTATGTATATACATTTAACCTTTTATTTCAACATACATTTTCACTGTTAAAAATTTTTGAAATCTACTGAGCTGAGTTTTTTTGCAAAATGTGGGAAAGGATGGGACAGAAAGAGGTGTGTCTCTAACTCACTTAAAAAGTTGGTAGAGTTCTCTTTGGTTCTTCAATTTCCCCTGCACACATCCCCATACACCTTAGGTTCTAAATGCTCTCATCTTCTGTGCTTTTTGATTGATTACTTTTTCCCTTGCACTAGTATTTTTAAATTTTTATTATATTTTTCCAATTACAGTTTGTATTGCTTGTCTTCTATTCTAATTTTCCCTCCCTTCCCTGTGTGTTCATCAAAAACTATCCCAGTATGAAGGTAAGTGATTGCCAGAGGTCTGGGGCGTGGGAGGGAGGGAGGAAGGAATAGGTAGAGTACAGAGGATTTTTAGGGCAGTGAAACTACACTGTATGATGCTACAATGGTGAATACATTATACATTTGTTCAAACCCATAAAATATACCACACCAAAAGTGAGCCCCAATGGATTTTGGATGACGATGATGTATTAATACGTTAATCAATTGTAATGAATGTGCCACTAGTGGGGGATGGATCACTGGGGAGGGAGGCTGTGCCTGTGTGGGGCAGGGAGATCTCTGTGCACTCCACTCAATTTTGCTGTGCTCCCAAACTGCTCTAAAAAATAAAGTATATTAAAAAATTGTCTACAACCTTTGTGATACTAATGTGCAAATGACTGGTGAAAGATTTAAGTGTTGCCTTTCCCAGGGGCCTTTGTGTTTTAACAGAGAACGATGCTGCAAAGCTGTGAGATCAAGCTTTGGTTCTGGCTGCAGGCAGATGTGCGAGTGTGTGGACATCACAGCCTTCCCCTGAATCATAGGGAGAGGCGGGGAGCAGAGATGAAAGGCAAGAAGCAAAAGGAAAGAGCAAAAGAACTGAGGGCACAAGATTGGTGTTCTGGTCATGACTCACTTCCTAGCTGAGTGATGTCGAGAACTCCCTGAAATTCATTTTTCCCACGTGAATAACAAACCTGAAAATAGAGCATCCTAGCAGTGCCTTAATGAAGGTAAATGGAGATAATGTACAAGAACATACTTCATTAATTGAAGTAATACAAAAATGTTGTCACAAAAACACATATGCACTTTTGACACATTTAGACTCCAGATTGACAACGGGAACAGTCTGCCTGGATTCTAACAGTTTTACTCTCCTTTTCTGTTAATTCTGTGTCTCTATTTTCTCACCTCTAAAACTGGATAACAATATTTACTTCTCTGGGTTGTTTCAAGGATTGAAATAGATATGCTTGCAAAGTGTTTAGAAAAAGTGTCCGTCGCTCTCCACTCCCTTCCCAGTAAGTGCTCAAGAAAGGTTGTTGCTATTTTCTTCCCAAATCTACAGGAAAGACAACAGTGTCTGTGTCTGAAGCTCAGCTCAATCCAAACTCGTGCCCCACGGCCCCAGCGGAAAGGGAACTTTGACTTTCCACATGGCTTCTTTAGGGCATTTACCACTTTCTACCTCCCTCTGCTCACTACTCCCACGGCTCACTCCTCAACCCTTTGGGTGGGTATGTGGCTTTTGCCCGCATCCTTCTATTAAAATTATACTTGTTTTAGAGGAAGTAAACTTACAAAGGGTGTTTTAGGCAGTTAAAAGTGAAGTGATGCATTTAGAAAGGGAGTGAATTTTTAGAACAGTGCTCAATTCCATTTTAACTTGCAGTACATAGTTAAGAAGATCAGTATAGATGGGAACTAGAATAATCCTGATTGTTAAATTTCTGAAAACAATGTTTATTCTCCTTTTCTTCGTGTTTGTATTTTCAGTGGCTACCTGTTCCCTTGGATAGAAATAACTCCCTTCCTACAAAACGGCTGGGTCTCTCCGGGAGGAGGGAGGGTCTGAACCTTGCGTGTCATTGCTTCTCTCAGAGTAGTAGAGAGATCAGTCACCAAGTCACCCTTTGCTCTCCAGTGATGGTTGCCACCTCTCGTTTTCACAAGAAATAGAAAAGCAAATGAGTCAGCCTGTAGGACTCTTCAAGAATGGCACGCAATGCTCAGGCTAACCTCAATCTCCCATGTAACTAGAGATTAAAAAAAAAAAAAAAAGAAGAAGAAGGCCTTTAGAAGTGCTTCTTCCAGAAATGCAGGCACACATCTAGCTTCCTTCTTTTTTTATTTTATTTGCATTTTAGAGCTCATGTAACTTTTTTAAAACACCGAAGTATGGTTTTTAGTTTAATTAAAATAGCAGTGATAGAGTAGCATGTGATCTTCTTCTTCTTCAGGTAAGGTTCTGCATAATTACATGTAAATAGGAGGTATTTTGAACAGTAGAAGAGGTCTGGTGTGTTTATTCTCCTAGTTATTTGTCACTTCCTAGTCAACAGTATTAGAAATATCTTTTTGCTTATGCTGCATTGTTGGTTTCCTTTGGTTTCTGAGCTACATTTTGTTTCAATGACTGTGTTCACGACTGGTACCATGTTTTCTCCTCTGTTGCTTTTGTAACTGCATTGTTTCTAAAAATCATACATTTTTGTTTTAAGCACTTGTAATAATATGTACAGTAAAATAATTCTTAAATAATAGGAGAAAAACAAAATATGTGACTGAGAAATTCTAAATAAAACCCAGATCTAAACTGCTTTTTAAATCAGTTTTGTAGATAACTACTTGTTTATAAAGGAGGTAGTCATTATGTGGTGGGAGGGGAAAAAAGATTTGGGTTCCTTTGAACTTTTATTATTGCCCCCGCATATATATCCTCTAGAAAAAAAAAAGTAAAACAACAGCGTTTTGAAATTATCTACTCACTGATCATCCTACTCCATAAACACTCTTTGTTGTTGGCAAGAAATCAGTGCATTGTCATCAGGCTAGGTAAAGTAAAGCTGTTGGGGATAAGGGCTTCGGGCAGTAGCATTAAAGCTGGTTCAGAAGAAAACTTTGAGATTATAGAAACTGATTTAGCCCAACACATGGGATAGACAAAGTCAACTATTCCGCTGAAGCATCCATTTTTTAAAAAATAGAAGTTTCAGGTGAACAGTACAACTTGAGTCAGAATGTTTATTTTTGCCTATGTATTCACATTCTTTGTAATCACACAGATCAAAGGGTTTGGATTGTAGAGTGTCATGTTTATGTATTTAAGTAAATCAATAGCCAAGATAAAAAATGTTATAAGATTTTAAGAAACGACACACTCGGCCAGACCTATGATCCACCCACCATAATGCTATCTGTTTCAGACTGATTCAGGGGTACTACATGTAGTGGCCTGGTGGTTGCCCTCCTGAAAACTTCTAAAGTTTAGGAAGAACTGATAAACAATGCTGATAACAGTGCCTGGCAAATATTTCACTTGGTAATGATTAATATTTCTTGAATAAATGAAGGAGCTAGAGTCAACCATCATATAATTATCTACATTCCTTTGAAGCTGATCTTAGTTTATGTTACCTACTGTATGGGACAAGTTTTTTAAGTGTCTCACATCTTAAAAATCACTTGTCTTCAGCATCAAGAAAAGTGAGGGTTTTTTTTCCAACTCTGGTATTCCAGTATTTGATT
The DNA here is from genome assembly GCA_004024845.1 of Tonatia bakeri. Taxonomy (NCBI): domain Eukaryota; kingdom Metazoa; phylum Chordata; class Mammalia; order Chiroptera; family Phyllostomidae; genus Tonatia; species Tonatia bakeri. The sequence goes on from PVIA01003376.1 coordinate 90,415, forward strand.
GGATTTGTCTTTAAGCATAAAGCAGAGAAAGCACATATCCCCTAGTTGATGTACTTCCTGCCTCAGCCGAATTTGTTTCACTCAGATGTGGAAGAATTCTGGCTTAGGTTGTAAAAAACAAACCCGTAAGAAAACAAACTGTTTACCAGCGTGTTTATAGCATGGCCTACCTGAGGGTAAATGTTGATTAGTTATGACTACTCCTTAACACCAGGGATGTGACAAGATTAACAGAAGCAGATAAGAAAGGGAAGCATGATTTGTAAGTATTGCTAGCAGAAGGTTAATTACAGCTGAATGACGTTATTGTGTGGTAATAATTTATTGTAATAGACCTAACAAGGCTTTCATAGTACATATTAATAGCATGTTGAGGAGCCTGGAGGGACTAAAAGAGGAAGGAAGCAGAAGCTGATTCCTTCGGCCAACAGAGTTTTTGACAGAGACACTCACTACCAAATTTCACAATTTCCAGGAACCAGAAATGGCTGATTAGCCACTTCTGTTGTGAGTATGGGAGTGAAGGGTGGAAGACTTGCCATATATTTGTTATCGAGAATTTTGCTTATTTTGGGGGGTAGAAATGTAATTAAGAATATAGCTCCAGCTGTGGGGTTTTAATAAAGAAATACACCAGATAAAGCAGGACACAGTATCAGATCCTCAGGCTGAAATAGCTCTGCATTACCGCTGTAGAAGTTTGACCCCAGTGGGCTTCTGAAACAATGCTAGGTGTTTAAAAGAGGGCTCTAGGGTGACTTTCCTCCAGTTTTGAGTGTAGGAGTTTGGTCATAGCTTGAGTATGCTTACTGAGTTTACCCAAAGAAAAACCAGCCTCTCATGTATTAAATTACAAAGGATAACAAGTAGCAGACTTTTGGAACTTTTTTTGGGGGGCGGGGTGGAAAACAAACTTTTAATCTCTGGAAGAGGGGCATATTCTGTGGGTAAGTAATCATTTTAGATTTGTATACTTAAACCTATTCCACACCAAAAAAAAATCTACATTGCTTTGAGAATGCATTGGCAAGAGAATTTTCTTCCTCTGCTTTCTCCTAAGTAAGGATACACTTTCAACAGTTTGAGGACATTAAGAGAATTACTTCAGGAAGTACTTCAAAATGCCTTGTATTGGCTTCAGGGGTGTTTATTCTCCTGACTCCCTCCCTGTGGGGCTGCTTCACGCTGGCAGCCCTCTCTAGAGACAGCTTAGAGAGGGCTGCAGAACTCTCTTCTTTAGAGATCTGGTAACTGTTCCCTTTCCTCTTCCTTTTGGAAATAAATACAAGCTTTGTTGTCACCAACCCCAGGCTACTGCACTGTCCAATGCAATGCCCTGTTACTAACTGCACCCCTTTGAATTAGCATAATTTTGGCAAGCCATTCTTTTCTTCCTGGGATCCTGATACATCACCTAATATCATGAAAGAATAAAAGGGCATCTTCATTGTGAAGTAAGAATTTCATCAATCTGAGAGAAAGAGAGAGAGAGTGACAGCCCACTGATGGAATAATCCAACTTTGGATAGGGATTTGTATTCAAAACTGGTAGAGTTTAGAGTGCAGAAAGTGGGCCCGGGAGAGTAAGAGACACCAAGGTCTTCTTGCCCAATGGGTCCCCTTTCTTGGGCTTGGTCCACTTCAAGTAGAAGTCTTACTCCTCTATTTCCATGTAGAATCGTTGAAAACTGAACACTCTCTTTAGGATTCTACCATGAAACCCCTCTACTTTCCATTGGTAATGTCACCATCTTCTCAGTGAAAGTTCTTTTGATCTTCCTAAAGTTAACCTTCCTAAAGGTGTGAGATTGTTGCAGCATCCATGAATTACTATTCCTTTGTGAATTTAGAATCAAAGTCATAGGATTTTCAAGTTGCAAATGTTGTTTGAAACCATAGAGTACAACTTCCCCCTTTCACATAGAAGAAACTGAGGTCTCTAAGCAGATGCTGAAGGTCCTTATGCAAAGCCCCAAAGATAGTGGTCACTGTGAGCATCAGATACCGTGAAACCCTCAGCCCTGTTTTTCCCTTGTTCACTCCTTCTGTCCAGAAACTCCAGACTTGACGCACGCCACTCTTCAGATCAGAGGCCTGAGGACGAATGGCCTCTGTGGGAGTTCTGTAGACAGAGTGAGAAGAGAACAATACAAAAAAGCAAAAATGACTTTAACTCTTGTGGGAATTTTTTGAGGTATGCTTTGAGGACTGTATTTTACCAGGAATCCTACAACAATTCAGCCACCAAAAATTCCTGCCATTTTTTTTAAAATAGGGAGGATATTTTCAGCAAATAGTTAAGAGTCAGGGTCATGCGTAAGGCAGGTGGCCCAGGAAAGCAGCTCACTTCCTCTCTCTGCTTTGCTTTAGTTGTGCACACTAAGTGCGGGCCCCAGGGTGGCTCAGAAGGCTGGTGTGTGCTGGGGGTAGGGGTGGGGGTGAGCTAGGCTCAAGCTTCCACCAGTTCCTGGGAATAATCTTCTGAGTGGAGCCAGTAAATCAGCCAATGTAGGTTTGCTATTATTGTTTGGATTGCAGGATTATTCATTGCAGTTAAAATTTATTATTAATGTGATGTGGCTGGGCTCTAACACCAATATTTTATTTTTAAATGTCGCAACCTCAGAGGCAGAATATACTTGTGACCACTTCAGTAAAAGTGATGCTTTCTTAACCATTTGAAATAAAAATAGAGGACACTAAAATGATAGTCTTGTCAGTTTATCTCCTTTTATCTTCATTTTGTAGGGGTTTTTTAAATGTATAAATCTCTACTAACTTTAAGCAGGAGGTCTTGAGATTTGATGAGCTATTGGAAGTGGGCGGGAAAAGTAGAGACAGCTGCTTTTAGAAATTTGCATGTTTGGAGGGACATACTTTCACACAGAGTATTTGTTTCTTAGGACTGCTCCAACAAAGTACAACACACTGGGTGCCTTAGAACAACAGAAATGTGTTGTTTCTCTGTTCTGGAGGCCAGAACTCTGAAAGCAAGGTATCAGCAAGGCCATGCTCCCCTGAAATCTCTAGAGAAAGGTCTAATCTTGGCCTCTCTCTGAATTTGTGGTAGCTTCAGGCATCCTTTGGCTTTTAGACGACCATCTTTTTACATCATGTAGATGCTACACCCTTAAGATATTAGGGGTTAGGACTTCAGCATAGCTTTTGAAGGGATGCAGTTCAGCCCATAACAATACAGTCTGTTGAAACTGTGAATGAAATCACTACTCAAGGCTTCTGAGCTACATAGAACCAAATGTTCTGATTAGTATTTTACATCAGCTCACCCAGGTCCACCTTGGTTTGGTGTGCTGCTTACCACAAGAGGGTACAACCGTGCTTAAGGTAGTGTTCTTGAGGTGTGTGCTCGTGGGGCTTGCTGTTTTCTCTCTGCTCTTTCTGAGCCCCATGTGTAAGCGAGGCACTGTTCAAAAAGTAATGACAATGGCGTGCATGTCTTGCACCCCAAGTCATAACACTGTGGCTTCAGGCAGAGCTGTACAATTTGAAGAATCACAAAACAAAAATGATTGCACATTTTGGAAAATTTGATTTCAAACTAAGCAACTTTGTGTTTTGTATTTATTATATATATAATCTAACCCAAAGTTGCTAATGTTTTTTTTCTTTTGGGTAAATCATTTTTTCACTAAAAATTACTTAATAATTATGATAAAGGTAATTCCTAATTATAGATCTTCTAACTCTGTGAAAATTGTGTCCAACATTTCAAAAAACATTTTATATGGTTAAATATAAAAGGAACAAAAGTTATAGGGACTCTGAAGGCATTTTTATTTATTTATCTATATTCAAATGTATGAAAATATTTGATTTTCTAGACTGTAAAGTCAGGAACATGTGAATTTTCAAAATGATACAAGTGTCTCATAATTAAAACTCTGCTTATCAATTCATAATTATCACCCAAGCAGCTCAGTACTACTACTTTTACTGCTACCAATGCTGATCCTATTATCACTAATAGTGACAGCTGATGTTTACTGAGCCCACACTCTGTGCCAGGCATGGGTCCAAGTGCTTTGCCGTTTTGACTAATTTCACTCCACGACAATTCAGTGAGGTAGATACCATTATCTACAATGAAAGAAACTGAGGCACAGAGCCTAAAGTTACACAGTAAGTAGCAGCATCAGAATTCAAAAGTTGAACTCACAGCTTCCATTCTTAATCACTAAAAAAAAAATCTTCTAGGGCAATACATTCCAAAATATGTGGCCAGAACACAAATTTTATTAAAAGCTCCTGAAAAAAAAAGGAAAAACTTCATATGGCCAAGTTCATTTGGGACCTACTACAAACTATAACTCCTTTGTGTAGACTCATATGTGTGTTACATTAAAAGTTGTGAGAATTTTCCCAGAAAAGAAACCTATATGATAGAATAGAAAATTCAAATTTTAGCTAAGCATTAAAATAAAATAAATGCAGAATTCCCAAGTGAGTTGCTAAGTCACTATGCGCAGACTATATCAGCATACTATCTGGAAACCTCATCTACAACTCCGATCCTTTCAGAGAATAGGGAGGTTTGCTGCGATTTTCTTAGGGGAGACTAGCAGCTGTGCTCAGAGGCCGCAACCTTTTCCACCTGGGAGAGTTGCTGCCTCCTACACCAAGCCCAGTCAGCAAGGGCTTTAGTGGGACTGCTTAAAGAGCTTACTGCATGGTCCCATGTGTCAGGGACACTGAAGACTGAAGTTGGTTCCCTCCTGGGATATGGAGAAGCAAAAGTTGGCTTACTAGCACTTTGGTGGCCAGTGTAGGAGCTTGCTTCTCATTGCTCCGTATGGACAAGGGTGGGCTATAAGGGGTGAAACTGATGGGGAGCCTCCCAGCTGATGGTCTAAGGGCTAAAGGGGAGTGAACATCCTCCAGGAATGAGAGGTGTCACTCAAGCCTTGAGAGTTGATTCTGGAGAGGTCCCCTGTGATGGAATGTTCAAAGGACCCTTAAATTTGGCCTATAAAAATCACTTCACCATCTGTCAAGCCCAAAGAACATGAAGTTTCTCAGCGAAGGACTGTAAATCCCCTTACCTCTTTTCCTTGATAGGTAAAATGCAAGGTGCTCAGTTAAATTGAATTTTAGACACACCATGAACACTTTTCATTATAAGTATATCCCATATCATATTTGAAACATACTTATATTTAAAATTATTTGCTGTTTGTCTGAAATTCAAACTTAACTAAGCATTCTAAATATGTCACCTTTACCCCCACCCCACCTTTCTCAGAGCAACTGGTGTGTAGGCGACGTTCTTGTTTTCTGGATGAATGTTTTCAGAGTTAAAGCTCTTCCCAGAGAAAAAGTAGAAAAGTTCATAGACCTGTCAAGCTCTTTGGGCAGGAGCAGGGAATGATTGCTTTACTGAAAAAGTCTGAAGAGGATTGGATGGAAATAAAAAATAAAGCTGATATTTTGAGTACACCACAAATGTTCTCTGTTAGATGATCCAGATATGTCTATTAGACTTTGTTTGTTGAACTGTTCATTTCCAGGACCATAAAAGCTGCTGACTTCTCTCTTGAACTTATGCTTTTCAGAACACATTTTGGAAAATTCTATTTTGTTTTATAACTTTGTGGTCTGGTTAACTATAGGGCTGTACTGGAGAGCTTTGGCAAAACTGTGCTGGAGGACCAGTATATAAATACATGAGGTCCTACGAGGTTTCAAGTAAAAGAAAACCCAACTTGAATGGGCTTACACAAGAGAAGTGCTTAGGTTTAGGTGACTGGAAAGTCTAGATGCTGGGAGGACTTCAGGGTTAGTTGGTCCTGAAGTTTAGCACGTCAGCAAGACCCTAGTTATTTGTTTTGTTTTATTTTTCTGTCTTATCTCTTTACTGTTGGCAATGTTGATTTTATTCCAAGACTGGCTCCCTTGATGTAGTAAGATGGTTGCTAGTTTCCACAGCACCTAGTAGGGGAGAGAGCAATGCTCTCCCAGCATTCCAGATGGCCTGATTTGTTGCTCCATGCTCACTTGTGGCTGCTGTGGCAGGAAATGGGAGTTCCTGAGGACCTAAGTATATCAAAGCTTCTCCATGGGGCTGAGGGGATTCAACTCTTACCAAAACACATGAGCTGTGTGGGGAAGAACAGGTAGATAATTGCCTGGGGGTGGACGTACAGTGTAAGAATGGATTCTGGGTTGATCAGCAAATGTCCAGCACAGCTGGGAGTTGAAGTTTCTGTCGTTAACTGCATGGAGGGATGATACTCAACACTGTTTAACAACTTGCACCGTCTTGAGAACCAACCGATAGGAAAGGGCATGGCTGTCAGTACAGCAACCTGTCTCCCAAAGGCCTCTCGCTTGCAAAATGTTGACCCTATAGTTGCTTGATGTTTAAGGGTCCAGGAACTTGTAGGGAAGGTGAGAGAAGGCTACAACAGGTGGACACTCAGAGGGCTCAGGGCAGTGGCTATATACCAGCAGGAAGAGAAATATATTATTATCTTAATAAGGTTTATATTGTACCCATGTGCAACAGCCCAATGATTAAAAAAAAAGTATTTTTTCCTTCTGAATAAGACTTTTCACTTAGCTTCCTGATTTGAAAAATGGGTGGGTTAAATTAGATGATTTTACAATTCCTTTGACAGCAATGTTTGTGTTGTATTCCATTAAAATTTATATAAATAAGCTATGGTTCTGTCATGCACATTGTGATATATCTGCATTAAATAGAATATTGTACAGTTTTTATGAATTTTAAAATGCAGTTAATTAAATTTTCATTTGAAATTTTGCATGTTACATTTAACTGAATTTAAGTCTGAATATAACCAGATTCTTTTTTTTTTAAATCCTCATCCAAGAATTTTTTTTCATTGCTTTTAGAGAGAGAGAGGAAAGAAGAGAGGGAAACATCTATTGATTACCTCCCAAATTCGCTGGGACAGGGGATCAAACCTGCCACCCAAGCATATGCCCTGACAGGGAAATCAAACCCGCAACCTTTGGCTATAGAATGATGCTCCAACCAACTGAGCCATACTGGTCAGGGCTTACCTAGATCTTTACGATTGAACATTTCAAATACATTATTTTTGAAGACCATGAGGGGCTTCTAGTTGTTTCTCGCTTTCTGTGTTGTGCAGTAAAACAAGGGAAGATATAACCACTTAACATGTTAAAAAAACATTGATGTTGTTTTGACCTTAAGGAAAAGTAGAGAGGCACAAAAACAAAGATGGCTAAAAGAAAAATTGGAGTTAAAATGGAAGCTATGCATTCATCTGAAGATGGTTCAAGTGGCTGAAGTAGTTCAGTCACAGCAGCCACTATTGGCAGGGTTACCCAAGGGTGGAGGGATGATAGGGTTGGGTTAGTGGCCACAGGTGGTTTCCCTTTCCCACCGTGGGAGTGCCCTCAAAGAGCAGAGCTGAAGCACGTTAGAGAACATGGGTTTGCTCCAGGGCTTTTACCTGCCTGCTTTAGCACTCCCTGAGAGGCCTCCCGACCTTTTAGCTACGCAGCTGACTAGTCAACTTAGATACAGAATACCACAGAGGAGGACATTTTTTCCTAAAACAAATGGAAACTTAGCAACAATGATGTTGCTGTTTCCTACCCCCCACTCCCTTCCCCCAGCCCCTAAAGAAAGTTGATGATTAAAGAGGTCAGTGTTGTAGGCACCAGAATTATAGGCAAGAGAGAAGAATATATTAAAGATAGGTATATGTATCTCTATCTTTTTTTTCTACATAGAGAGATGCATGAAATGATTGTGATAATTTGAATTGGGCGTTGCCCTGGAGCTTTTTAAACATTTGTAGATCTATACAGTATTTATACATTTTTCTTCACACTAAGTCATCAGAAATGTCAAACCCAAGAATAGTTTTGACTTTCAGAGAGACAAGTTCTTGTCTACAACTAGCACTTTCTCCTATCTTTCGAGCAAAATCGTGGCTTTGTCGGTCCTTAAGTCCCTCCCTCCTTCTTTAGATATAATTTCTGATAATTATATGTATACACACATCTGTGCTAATTAACCTAGCTGAAAACTCTACTTAGAGACTTCCGAGGATAGACATAGAGCCACAGGGAAACTTAACATATTATCCCTTTAAAGGTATTTCCTGTTATAGCACTAGCCAGAACTAGATAAATTCTATAAATGTATAATACTTTGAATAAAAATGGCTCTCAAATATAATTTATAAAATTTGCTGCCCAGAGGCTAAAATAAATGTATGAACCTTGAATGAGGACACTGGTTCCTTGGGTCTGCATGTTTGGATACATGATAGTATGCTTGATATACAAGGTCTGTCAGGAAAAAGTCCAACCATTTTTAATATAAAGAGAATGGTTTGGGTGACATTGATGTCACCTGGCAGCCAAAGAAAGTGGACTGGATGCACATATGTGAACAATGATGACTTCACTGTACTAGTCAGTGGGGGTGGTAGACACCATTGAATGGGCATGTGTACTATGTGGCTGTCACATTCAAAATGATTGAGTGAGTAAAGTAATGAATATGCATCAAATTTTGAGTTAAGCTTGAACATTCCTCTGTGGAAATTATGCAGATGATTCAGAAGTCCGCAGCTATGGGCAACTGATGTTTGTCAGCTTCATCATGACAATGCGCCTACTCATGCATCATGTCTTGTGCAGAGTCTTTTGGTGAAACTTCAAATCACCCAGGTGACTCAGCTCTCTTACAGCTCAGATTTGGCACCCTGTGACTTCTGGCTTTTTCCAAAACTAAAATCACCTTTGAAAGGGAAGAGATTTTAGACTGTTGATGAGATTCAGGAAAATACAATGGGGTAGCTGATTGCAATGGGAACTGTGTGAAGTCCTAAGGTACCTACTTCGACAGGGACTAAGGCATCATTGTCTTATGTACAATGTTTCTTGTATCTTGTGTCTTCTTTATAAATGTCTCTATTTTTTCATATTACATGGATGGATACTTTCTGGACAGACCTCATATAAACTTATATATAGTTTATATATACTCTTCATATATACTCTTTACAACTTTACAAATCTTAAGCCTCCGTAATTAAATTACTTTAGATTAAAATTGTTTCTAAAATATGTAAAGTGACAAAGACTTTACTAGTGGTTTGTCTTTATGGTTTCCAAGTCATTTTTTTTTCTGATTCTAAAGCTTTTATGTTTTCCATTGTATCACACTATAGTTTTTTTACTCCATTATTTTAAGGCATTCTCATTTTAGTTTCCAGAGCAAGGGAAAAAGATTCAAAATAGTAGAAAGTTATAAATACATAAAACTCTCATGATAACTACAATATTAGTCATCACTATAGTACTAAATTATGATTTATTACCTAAAGTGTCATTGAGGACTTTTTTTTAGATTTTATTTATTTATTTTTAGAGAGTGAGGAAAGGAGAGAGAATGAGAGGGAGAAAAACATTGACTGGACCTGGCCTGCAACCCAGAAATGCGCCCTGACCGGGAATCAAACTGGTGACCCTTTCTGTTCGAATAATGATGTCGAACCCACAGAGCCACATCATTCAGGGTGAGGACATTTCTTAAACCAGCTAATCCAGATACTTCTCAGAGGCACATTTTTACAATTCTCTGCTTAATATATGACTTTAGCAGAATGAAAATGCATAAAACACTTATTATTCCACTGTATAGCTTGCTCCGTGTTTGACATACCAAAGAAAAAAATTTTCAGACATCCTCAAAACTTTCTGGGTAAATTTGAGTGAAAGAGAAAAACATTAAAAGTCAATGTTATATGATTGCTCAAATAAAAAACTTGTTACTTTTATTTTAGAAAATTTTCACTTGGAAATAATCTGTACTTTTCTAGAAATAGTGTTATTTGTAAATATTTTAGATATAGCATTTGGAATAAATGGTAAAACTCACAGTCAACTATTAACCTATCCAACCTGTTCTAATTTGTACTTAGTTGAAAGTTGAAATATTTAAAAATAAGATAAAAACTGCGTCTATATATAAAACCAAAGTGACCTTGGAATTAATGAATGAGTTAATGTACTCAAAATAAACTGAATGCTTTGAACCAATAACTTTCTGCATTAAATTTAATTTTTAATAAAATTTAATTTAAATTAATTTTAATATATTTTTTAATTTAATAAAATTTAATTTTTAATTAGATAAGGCTTTTTCCAAAATTAAATCATTCCAAAATTATGGATATAAATTTAAAATTAAACATGGCACTAAAGAAATTCCTATTTTGACTTTAGAGGATAAGACAAAATTATACTGAAATATTAATAGGTGATTTATGTCACATGTGACATTTATTTTGGCATCCTTTACCTTAAAGTTTAAAAAAGAAATACATTTGCATTATAGAAAATGTAAAGTATTCACAAAATATTAAGAAAATAAATTAAAATTAAAGGTGAATTTTCCCTTGGTTCTACTAACTAAAAACAACTGCTGTTAACTTCTCATTGTACTCTCTAAATAAAGCAAGCTAGTGTTAAAAAATAAACAACAGATTTAATACTCAAATACCAAGATCTCTTATTCTGAAAAATGGTTTCCTTTTCTCTTTGATTGTGAGGCAGTAACTATTAACCCTACTAGTATTTTACTTCTTAACATTCTTAACTCCCCCTCCTGAAAACACTGCACGGAAAATATTATTTCTTATTGACAGTAAGCTTAAATCAAGTTTTTACTTTATGTTTTGGGCAGTTTATAATGTTTGCAATTTGAGAAACACCTGTTTCTTAAAACTACTTTTGGGAATTTCTCTTAAAATTAAGAAGTCATTTATACAAATATACCTTCTGAAAAGTACAAACAAAATTCCCGAACATAATCTATTGGATTTCTTTTGCACATAATGCAGCTTCTTTTTAATAACAAATAGAATTTCATAAGAAAGATCATGGGCGTTTAACTTTCTGATATCAGTTTATGCTGCATACCCCATAGGCGCGCAGGCATTAGATTACTTTTTCTTCTTGCTATAGGTATGTTATACAAAATCTGAAATCTGTGACTAGAAAAATCTTCAGGGATAAAGAAAATGAGGCTATAATTTCTACTTATGCTTTAAAAAAATGTTCTTGCAAAGGCCACTGTGACAGGTGCTACTACCCTTTATTGTGGGATTGGGTGTGAGAGAACAGAAACAGAAAACTCTCTGTTTCTCACATGAAACATACACTTGATTTTCTAGATAAAGATTTTTAGTGACCACTGGAAGAAACAGAAGATACCATTTCTGATAGATCACAATTAAGAGGTCATATTATAAGGAAGTATGTTACAAGAAAACATTTTTCTCTAGAAAAAAATTGTATTTTCAATAAAATGGACTTTCTCTTCTCTCAAACAATGTCAACTTTATGTTAGTCATGAATAAGCAAAGGGTTTGGTGATTTGAGATATTTCCATTACAAAAAAATAATATAGTTTGAAGTTGAGAAATTACTGAGAGAGAGAGAGAGAGAGAGAGACAGAGAGAGAAAACCTAAATGAAGGAAAGGTTGTGGTATTAACAATCTATTAAAGACTCTTGGAATCATGGTAAAGTGAAAAAGGCAGGAGCTTTGGAATTATATAGATCTGGGTTTAATTGACATCAGAGTTGCATTTTTAGTTCAGTTCATTAAGAAGTATGTGAAATCTGATTTCTTCGAATCCTATTTTTTCACCTAGAAAGTGGTTTCTTAACTATCATTTATCAAGCTTTTAATATGTACCACATACAGTGTCAAATTACTTGTACTCTCACTTCAATTAATTAGAGCTGTCACTACTTAAGCTATAGCTGCCCCCATTTTATAGAGAGAAATAGACTCAGCAAAGTAAATCTATTCAGGTCTGTGGTCTTTAGCCACAATGCTATACTACCCACACAGTGGTAGAGCTACATCATGACGAATATTATATACTAATGATTTAAGCACTTTATGTGATAGTGTTTGAATTATCTGTGTTCTTTTCAGGCAGTGCTAGTAAAAGAATATTAACTTGTGTAGTGTTTTTCATAGTCTTTATGTAGTTTATCTTCCAATTAACTATTTGACCCACAATACTGTTCTTACTTCTTCCCAAAAGTCATATAGGCTTGGAGTTTGTGAGAAGACATAATAGCTGGAGGAACTTTTGACTATCACGTGTTTTTAACTAGCAATCACTATTTATTATTGCAAATCATATTGGATTTACATTAAGAAAAGTCTTCCATTGAAACAGGGAATCAATGTCACAGAGAGAAAGAGCTGAATAGAAATGAAGTAAAAGTTACTGCTTTACTTATTTCTCTAATCATAATACAGCTAGAATCACCTAAAAAGTCAAATTATGTGGTTGTCTAGTTTTTCTAACACTACTTATTATAGACAATGTAATTTCTCTATTATATATTCTTGTCTTCTTTGTCATAGAGTAATTGACTATGTAAGCAAGGGTTTATTTCTGGGCTCTCTATTCTGTTCCATTGATTTTTGTGTCTGTTTTTATGCCAGTATCATGATGTTTTGATTACTATAGTTTTGTAATATAGTTTGAAGTCCCGGCACATGCTACCTTCAACTCTGTTCTCCTTTCTCAAGGTTGCCATGGCTATTCAGAGTCTGTTGTGGTTCAGTATAAATTTTAGGATTACTTTTTCAATTCTGAGAAGAATGTCATTGGTATTTTGATAGGCATTGCATTGAATCTGTAGATTGATTTTGGGTAGTATGGACATTTTAATGGTATTAATCGTTCCAATCTATGAGTACAGTATACCTTTCCATTTATTTGTGTCCTCTTCAATTTTTTTCTTCAGTGTCTTAGTTTCTAATGTACAGGTCTTTCACTTTCTTGGTTAAATTTATTCCTAGGTGTTTTATTCTTTTCAATGCTATTGCAAACAGGATTGTTCTCTTAATTTCTCCTTCTGATTGCTTATTATTAGTGTATGAAAATAAATGAATTTCTGTATATTAATTTCATATGCTGCTACTTAATGAATTCATTTTTTACAACAGAATGGACTTAGAGGGTACTATGCTAAGTGAAATAAATCACAAAAAGAAAGACAAAAATAATTTCACTTATATGTGGAATCTTAAAAAATGAAAGACACAAATAAAACAAAACAGAAACAGATTCATAGAAACAGAGATCAAACTGATGGTTGTCAGAGGGGCGAGGCATGGGGGGGATGGGTGAAAAAGGTGAAGAGGAGTATAGTCAATAATATCAGAACTTCAAGCACTGACAGATGGCACCTAGCTTAGTGTGGTGATCACATTGTAAAGTGCATGTGCTGAATCACTGTGCTGTGTAACTGAAACTAAGATAATGCTGTGTATCAAGTATACTTAAATTTTGGTATATAAAGTTAAAGGGGAGTGGCAAGGTCAGTGTTCCTAAACGAAGTATTACTGGTGTAGATTTCTAGACCCATATAGTTACAATATAACAAAAACAAAAGAAGAAAAAGTACAAAACTTGAATATTTAACATTTGTAAAAGTTTTCCATTTTAATTTTATCCAATAGCATGGTATTCCTAGCATGTTCAGTTTAGTTCAACAATCATGTGCACCCGACCTGAAACAAGGACACAAACAAGCAGAAGTGAAGACATGGCTCCGCCCCTCCCCACCAGGGAGACCTTTCCCTAGTCTACCAGTGTTGAGGACCGCCCTGCCTGGTCTCAGGAAGCTGTGACCCCTGTGACTTAGGCTGAGTGAGAGACCTCTGGATCAGGAGCCACTAAGGAGACAAAACTTACTCCCCTGGCATGAACGCTACCTGTTCTGTGCCTGGCCTTTAAATGCTTGATCAGTTACCAATGACGGGTAAGACTCCTCAAGGGAGAGACAACCTAAGCCAGGTTCTGATCTCATAAAGGCCTCTAGGAAGAGACTCACGGGGCTGTGGAAATGAAGGGGCTGTGGAAAGGAAGGGGTGATTGACATCAACCCCTGCCCCCTCTTAGCCTGAGTCTTTGCACTTAGATGTGAGAAATCCAAGTATCCTGGCTGCCTCTGTCTCCAGCCCTTCTCAGGGCTTAGCAAACAGCCAAAGGGGGCAGCTCAGACCGGAGACGGCGGACCCCCGGGGTAATCAGGCCTGGGACATAGAATATGAAAGATCCTGTGAGCTCCGTTTGCTGGAGGATGTTATTAACTTGGAATTTGAAGGCACAGACAGGAAACCTTTGGAACCTGTAGTCCTTTCATATGATAAAACTCCAATCTCTGTCCGGAATCACAACAGAAATTCTGTTAGCATCTTTGGAAGTTATGTGTTCCCTTTGATCCCTTCTGCCAGACTGTGAATCCACAAACTGTGTCTACTTTCTCAATAAAAACCCACTGGAGTAAAGGAAGGGGCACTCACCCACTTGGAGAATGGCCACTCCATTCTTTATTTCCCCACAGAAAACTGTTTCTGTGCATGATTATTTCTCGTATTTCGATGAGCCATCCGCAGTGTTTCACGTGGACACAGCCGGCAGGGAGAGCTGGATCTGCACGCGTCATACCAGGTGACTCCAGGCGCAGGCTCCAATAGTTGCCGTGCTAAGGGAGGGCGCAGGGAATGCTGCAGCAGTGAGCCCCTCATGATCATTTAAAATGTGTAACAGTTTTAAAATTGCTGCTTTTAAGGAATCAGGTACCTGTGCAGGTAATGGAAAAGCCATCCTTAAAAGAATCTGAAAATTATTAGGAAAGGTTCAGGGCTGGGGTTAGGGTTCTTACTCAGAAATCAGAAACACAGTACAACAAAGAACTGGAGGACCTTATGACTCAGAACTGATGTTTTACAACACCTTTACTTTAGTTCTTATTTTTATTTTTTTTTACACAATTAGTGCATGTTCTTTTTGGAAAATACAGGTAACAATGAAGAAAAATTTGTAACCTCACTATCTAGTGATGAACATTCTATTCTTGCATAAATGAAAGAGTCATAAAAGTGATTATCCTGTACATACTGATTTGTAGTCTTTTCTTTGACTTAATTTCATTTATTATGAACACTTTTCCACATTAGTACATGGCACCATATTTTTAAGGCCACCTAGTCTTCTGTTGTAAAGATGTATAGGAACGTTAGTTTATTCAGTCAGTTTTCTATAAGAAGACAATTAGAAGACGTGGTTTCCACTTTTCTACTTTTGCAAGCAGTGCTGCAATAAAATTGTATGTACATGTATTTTTGCATGTGGCCATAATTACATTCCAGGATAAAATCCTTGAAGTAAAATTGCTTTTTAGATATAGTCTAAATTCCTCTAAAAAGCTTAATAGAGTTACAGTCAATAGTCTGAGAAATCTCTCCCAGGCTACACACCTTTCATCCTGGTCAATCTTAGTAGTTAATGTTTAAATCTTTGCCAGTCTAATAAGTAAAGCTTATTTTTGTTATTTTAATTTAGCCATCTTTATTATTCATTGTACTAAATATTTTCTTAAGTTCATTGTCAGGAAGTTTTTGTTTAAATTATAGGAGTGAAGTTACTGTGATCTGAGACCGTGAGCACTATGTCCTGCACTGCCACACTGGCTTTTCTCAGCTCTTCTCCAATTTTCTGAACTTGAGCTATTTCTACTAATGCATATGAGTTATTGCATGTACATTTTTTTCATTAGAAATAAACTAGCCATTTCCACCTACCTTCCATTTCTCTGAATCTTTATTTTTCTTGCTTTAAACATGAAACCACAGGCCAAGTTTCATTTCTCATTTACCACTTCTCCACCTGAGTTGTCAGTTTTGCTTTTGGTCTACATTGAGGGTAAGAGAGAGGGCACTTCATTAAATCACTGTTTTGGGGCTGGGTTCGAGTAGAGTTATGTACTTTACATACCTTCTGCAGTTTGTTTGAAAATAAATTTAAACCTAAAAGTGTTCAATTTGCATTCTTGTGTTTAAAATGATCTTTTACACCTAACAATGTTTAAGTGCAACGAAAGTGTTTTCATTTGGAGATGCCAATGTGGACTTTTCTTTAAGGAACTGTGACAATATTTAGGAAATAACCATGTCTAAATAACAGTTACATGAAGTGACATGTATATGGACTAAGTATGGGCTTTTCCCTAAATATTGGAAAAGATGAAAGAAAGTAGTTTGACTTGCAATTTTCTTTTTATATACCAAGCTCTTCTTGGGTGTCAGTAATTCACTGTTTGATTCAAAAACAAGTAACTATGGGGACTGTAAACTCAAAGAAGAAACAAGTTCCATGTTTACCTCATAAAATCCTGCAGTTTAATAGTGCCATACATATACGGTGGGGGAAAAGTAGGTTCACAGCTGTGAGTACACAAAACAGAGTTTCTTCTTATATTATTTATTAATTACTGTATTGCTTTCCATACAAACAACTGTAAGCCTACTTTTGCCCCACCCTGTATAGGAGTTGATTGTGGAACAGGCTATTTGTTCAACCTTTTAATAGGAAATTTTAATCCATTTGTATTTTTATTGTAATTACTGATAGATATATTTATACTTATATGTGCCATTTTATTTTGTATTTTGTATTTCCTATATTTTTTCTTTGCTTTATTTTCTCCTTTCTTGTATTCTGTCAAACACTTTAGTCTGAATATTAGCAGCAAGATTCAGTATGTGCTGATCAGCTGCATTTGTATACCGTGTGACTTTGTATTTTCTGAGCGACTGCATCATGCCTGCTTTAGAATCCATCAGTTATTTTTTTTTTTGCCCCTGAGCTCTTTTTTTAATTTGAATTTTATTGTATTTTTTTACTCTACCTTTCAGCCCCCTTAGACCTCCTCCCCCACACTGTTGGGCAGTCACCACACTGTTGTCCATGTCCGTGAGTCCTTTTTCCTCTTTGCTCAGTCCCTCCACCCCTACCTCCCTCCACCAGCTGTCAGCCTGCTCTCCATCTGTGAGTCTGCCCACATTTTCCTGTCACTTCAGTTTGTGCATTAGATTCCACATATGCGTGAAATCATATGGTATTTGTCATTCTCTGACTGGCTTATTTCACTTAGCATCATGGAATTCATCAGTTATAATAAGTTTATGGTTTTCATAGTGGGCTGTATATAATAGACACTTTGCCTTTACAGTTTGATGTTTGCAGTATTGACCATTTTTAAGGAACTTCATAATCTGTGGCATAAAAGGCATAAAATTAAGCCAGTGACATATGATGCAGTGGGGGATGAGTGATGTAACTAGCTAGTCAGGCCAAACACTCTGGATTGAAATCTCAATTCTGCTTTATTTTCTACACATAATAAAGTAGCTCTAAATTTGCGTAGAGTAACATGGTATAATGGGATTTGCAAATTTAAGGATTTGTCAAAGTTTTGCAATAGATGGTACTTAAGTACTGTACTTAAATAGTTAATATATTAACTATATATTAAATTAACTTAAATAATTAATATAACTTAAATTAACAAATAGTTAATATATTTAAATACTTAAATACTGTCTATACTTATAAGGAAAAGAACAGAGTTGCTTGCTAAAGACTCTGCCACAAACAATTCTTTAAAAATTAAAAATAGTCTTTAGTCACACGTAAGTTTTGATGCATAAAGTTTTATTTGATCTAAGAACGTCACAAGAGTAGCTGTATCTTCTGCCCTTATATGTAAGAGCCAATGGGAGAGTGCTTTTGTAAAATGTAGACCACAGAGTATTCTAACAAGGAGAACATTTTATATTTCATTTTGAACTAATAGTAATATGGTAAATACACCTTTCCCATCAGAATTTATAGGAGCAAGCAGATAAAAATGTTAACATTTCCCATCAGCGTTGACAAACATTAAGTACTCATAGATGAAGCCTAACTCTCACTAACATGAGAGTAGTAGGGAACTAGATAATGATTAAATCTTCTTAACTAGCAAATAAAATCACTGAATGATATCAGATTGATGATATTCTTTATTTGGTCTATAAAGCATTATAAAAATAATATGAACATTGTATCATAAATCCTTTTTTTCAATCCTCACCCAATGCTATGTTTATTGATCTTAGAGAGAAAAGAGGAGAGAAGAAACATCAAAGCGAGAGAGAAATGTGAATTGGTGATATCCTGCATGCACCCCAGGAATTGAACCTGCAACCTTCTGGTGTATGGCAGATACTCCAACCAACTGAGCCACCTGGCCAGGGCTCATACATCCCTTAAATGAATTATGCGTATAAATTAAACACAACTCAACATAAGCACGTGAGGCCAACTCAAAGAAGTTTCACTGCAATTTATTGTGTCTTTGTATCTTAGAAATTTGGTGTGTGTATATATATATATATATATATATATATATATATATATATATATATATAAACATATATATATAAACCAAGAATTTTTTTTAAATATATTTTATTGATTATACTATTACAGTTTTCCCATTCCCCCCCTTTATTCCCCTCTGCATTCCCCCCACCCCCTAGTCCATGTCCATGGGTCATACATGTAAGTTCTTTGGCTTCTAAATTTCCTATTCCATTCTTAACCTTCCCCTGTCTATTTTGTACCTACCATTTATGCTACTTATTCCCTCTGCCTTTCCCTGACCCTCCCTGCTCCCTGCTGATAGCCCCCCATGTAATCTCCATTTCTGTGATTCTGTTCCTGTTCTAGTTGTTTGCTTAGTTTGTTTTTGTTTTCTTTTTAGGTTTGATTATTGATAGTTATGAGTTTGTTGTCATTTTACTGTTCATATTTTTCATCTTCTTTTTCTTAGATAAGTTCCTTTAACATTTTATATAATAGGAGCTGTAAACCAAAAGTTTTTTAGTTTAATAATGTCTGCCAACAAATAGTTACCCTCTACTTTTAGTTATCCCCCCCTTTTTGATTAATAAATAATGGATATTTCATGTCAGTTTATATTTCATTATAATTTAACTGGTCATAAGGACCTTCACTTTAGCAACAGTTTGATGCATTGGGTATTTAAAGTAAGCTGTTGGGTTTTTTTAAAATGCTGTAGGTTACTCTTAGGATATAACACCCATTTATCAAATACATTTAGGAAATATTGCTGTATTAAGGAAATGACAAAGAAAGCAGGAGACCAGAGTAATTCATCCGAAGGTGGATTTTTACATCTGCAGTATGAAATCAGGTCGCTGGCACTGTTGTTTTTCCTTGTACACATAAAAAGTCTAGTCATCCCTGGCTGGTGTAGCTCAGTGGATTGAGCTTGGGCTGCGAACCAAAGCATCGCAGGTTCAATTCCCAGTCAGGGCACATGCCTGGGTTGCAGGCCACGGCCCCCAGCAACCGCACACTGATGTTTCTCGCTCTGTCTCTTTCTCCCTCCCTTCCCTCTCTAAAAATAAATAAATAAAATATTAAAAAAAAAGTCTAGTCATAATTGTTTACTCACAGAACTGAAAAAAATGAAGAAAGTTGATGCAAAGAAAAGAACTTAAAATAAGAACAAGCTTTTTTAAAGGACAATCCAATCCACACCAGCTTCTGGGGAAAGCAAAGCCAATTAAGCATTTACACGTACTCTTGTAGAGTTATCCTCCTGCTTTTTCCCTGGATGTTACTTCTCTCTCATCGAGCTGGAGGCATCATCTTGCTAGCAGGCTACACCAGTGGCTGATGCAGAAATACATATGTAATTCTTTTAACATTATTTGACTTTTGTGAATGAGCTCTGCGGGAAAACTGAGGCTTACTGCTCTGTGACACACACATCTTTCGAGTCATTTCTTACCTCTGAGATTACTAGCAGGGAGCGAATAGAGAATGATTTGAGGAGTCAAGATGAATCATAGATGAAGATTTCTTTCACTCAGCTTACCATCACGCTGTGCATTTCTTCATCTACTTAAAAATTATCTTGTGACCCCTAGTAATAGTCTACTCTCAGTCACGCACATAGCTTCCTGTTAAGACTTTTTCTCAGCTAGTGTCATTCTTACTCAGTTGTGATCTGACTTGTTAGAGTGGACAATTAGGGTACTCCCAGGACTGCCAGGTTAGTTTTGTTGGTTAAATATGGCCCAAATGGAGTATATGTGTGCTTGTGACCATGTGCATCTTGAGCCTATCTATTTTAAAATTAATTATAAGTTATCAAACAACATCTCAGGCTTTGATGAAGAGCTTTTCTGTGGTAAGTTAAAATTGCTTGAGAACTGCTTGGGAGATTACTATTCTTTTATATTTATCAGTAACATCTTAACAATAGCTTTGGACTGCTCAAACAATGACAACAACTAACATTAATTGCCAAGGATTTTGTTATAGACTGACTCTTAATAAATTTCATTTTCTTTTCCTAACTTTGGATGTTACCACAAGGCATGATTGTGTTAAGGTGTCAGGTAATTTTCTAGAATTTGTGGCAATGTGTGTTTATTTGTTCTATAATGACTTAACCAAAAGGTAGGCCTCAGAATAGTTTGAGATAAAAATCTTGAAAATTTGTTAATATATTAATATGTCTATATTTCTGGATATATTTTTATCTGCATATGTATTTAAATAGAATTTGTTCATGTTAAAAATGTAGAAATATTATGGTTTAAAAATGTGCAAAATGAGACCTAATTAAAAAATTTACAATAAAACTTTTAATGCTATTATAATGTAAATTACATTTCTTACCAGAGGAATCCATATATAACATAACATACCAACTTAAACAAGTTTTGAACTTTTTTCTATGAGAGTTATGCCATTTATAAAATTTTGTCTATTTTTCCTTTTATCTCTTTGGTACATTATGAATATAAAATACACCAAGATTTTTTTATTATTGTTCAAGTACAGTGGTCTCCATTTTCACCCCACCACATCCCCGTGCCCCACCCTTCCCCACCTCCCACCCTCGAATCCATGCCTGTTGGTTTTGCCCGTACACCCAGATTTTTTAAAGGCATAAAACTAGGATGTATAGTTAAAGTATTAAAAAGGACAATATATTTTTTATATTATTTTAAATATTTCCAGCAAAAACTAAAAAGGGATGAAACAGAAGTTAGACAGATTCTTAATATTTATTAAATGAGAGTGACTGTTATTCGATATTTTAGTTTGAAAATTTGTAAGCAACACTCAATAATTAATAACAGAAACCTAACAGCTTTATATAATTTGTTACTCAATATTTTAAAAGGCATTATATCTATTAATCTTATTCTTTTAAAAATATTTTATTTATCTATTTAGAGAGAGGGGAGGTTAGGGAGAAAGAGAGGGAGAGAAACATCAATGTGAGAGAGAAACATAGATTCTCTCATGCGCCCCAATTGGGGACCAGACCTGCAACGCAGGCATATGCCCTGACTGGGCACCAAACTGTAGCCCTTTGCTTTGTGGGACAATGCTCAGCCAACTGAGCCATGCTGGCCAGGGTTAGTCTTATAATATTCTTGAGAATTCTATAGACATAGATGGTAGCAACTACATTTAAGTATGGAAGACTAAAATGATTTGGTCAATGTTCCAACATTAAGGATGAAGTTAAACCTAATAATTCATGTTTTCTCTTTTCTAAAAAAATACCTTAGCTGAGTGATTGAGCTATTTTTTTAAGGGTAGCATTTCTCAAAGATAGTAACTTTTGTGATTATTAATAGTGTTTTTGCTGATTTGTTCTAAAAAAATTGAATGTCTTCTACCTTTCATACTTTGTTTTCATCTAACCTTTGGAGATATATTTGTTTTGAATTTAGTTTTGAAGTATTCCAGGAAGCTTTATTTCTTATGATTTACATAGTCAATTTTTCTATCTCTACAGTAAATTAAAAGACTCAGAATACATTAATACTAATAATTATCAATGTTAATTAATTATTATTAATATTAATGTATTAATAGAAATTAATAGAATACAACATAGAATACTTAAATAAGGACATTATATTTTCATTTAATCAAAGTTTAATAGAAATTAACCAACTAACCAATTCATAAAATAAAAAACTGTATTTTCAATTTCTAAATGGATTATAAGATAATAAGATAACGGATGGTTGAGATTTTTCCTAATGCAGAAGATATATACAGAAAATAAACTTGAATTACTTCATCTCTGAAAAAAATATAATCTTTCTCTGATTTTTAAACTTAATAGAAGTAAAACATTAATTCATTTGAGTCAACAGTGAGCATAAAAACAACCCACTTTCTCTTCAATCAAAAGATGTTTATGATAGTATATTTGCTGCTGATTCAAAGCCTTTTGCAGTTACTGCTAATTAAGTTTTTACTTCAAAATAATTGAAAGGAATATTAGGTACAAATGGACTAAAATATATTTAATGGGCAAAGGAATTCAGGATTGACTCAGTCTGGAAAAATGTATATGAAATACCAACATCATTTTGTTATGGAATTTTTATCTTTTTTACTTCAGCTGAATACAGAGCATCCTGCCTCCCTACATCACTGGATCAAATCTTGAAATTATATGTATGAGCAAACGATGCTATAAGGAGTGTGCAGCACTAACATTTTAATTAAAATACAAAATCATAATCTGCACAAGGGTGTAGCTGAGCATTTGCTGACCTCCACTTATATTAGTAGTATCATTTTTATTTGATAACTTGATAACTGGGTAACTAAACACATGTAATTAAAGCAGTCATATTCTAATTTATAAAGACAATGAAAGCAAAAGAGCATAGCAAAACCCCATTGAAAAGTAGTTACTACACCATTATAATGAGATACATTTTTTACCACTATTTTTATTATATCTTATAATAAAAATAAAGGTCAAACCTTGCCTTATGCTTTCTTGTTAAAATACTCGAGAAGACCAGATGATTATGAAAGTCAAGTCGTAAACACAATACAAAAAGCTTTACCCCATGAGCTTTTTGCCAGTCTAAAGCGATTTATTTTTGAATGTTATGGGTTGAAAGACCATGTTGAAAGATGGTAAAGAATCACCACACAAGTTCTTAAAGAATAAGGCCAGAGATTCACTTCATTACCTTGGAACAATTCATTACAGAGCACAGGTATGTTATATTTTTTGCCTCCTGCATTATCACCACATTTCTCACCAGATGAAAGTGGGCAGAATCCTTTAAATGTAGTCCACTCTGGAGCCCAGTGTGAAGGGTGGTGTCGACCAAGGTACCGTTGTTCTTGAGAGGAGAAAAGGCCTGAATGTGCATTAAGAATCATGAAAACAGGCACTAGTCCAAGCAGGAGCCTTTATCTCAGAGTTCAAGGACATATAGGAGTTGTATTTTGCCCAGTGAACTTGATTGGCAAAGGTCAAATAAGGCCATTCAGCTAAAAACAAAACAAAACAAAACAAAACCCAGCATATGGCCTAATTATATCCACAAACACAAGAACTTTTCAGTTGTCTCTTTAATATAAATTAATTCTACCTTGCATTTATGATGCAGTATCAACACTTTTCAGCAATATCCTTTGTCTTTGTCACTGACCCAAATGAACTCTCCCATCCACCAACAGAGCTTGAAAAGTCACAGACCCTTTTAGAGTGACACAGACCTCTTTCTTCTTCTGGCAAAATCCTCTGCATGAACCAAGTTGGACAGAGCCTTCGTGAGGTGACTATCTGACGTCTCAGTGCTGCTCCCAAAGTCATAGTTCTTCAGACCAGGGCACAAGCAGTGCACAATGGCCCGGCGGATGTAGCTGTCAAAGATATAGTAAATAAAAGGGTTGATGCAGCTGTTGGCAAATGCCAAGGGCCCACTCACCTCCATGCCCAGTTGGAGAAAAGATGAGGAAGAGTAGAGTTCTTGCTGAAACCCAGAGACAATGGCCAGAAGCTTGAAAGTATTAAAGGGCAGCCAGGAGAAGACAAAGGCTGACACGACAATAAGTATGATCTTTATAGACTTCCTCAGCTTTTTGTTATGCTTTCCTGGCTGCTGGTAATGGATACACAGCTTCCTTGTGATGCAACAGTAGCAGGTCACAATGCTCACCAAAGGGGCAAAAAAGGTAAAAATTAAGGACACCAGGGCCCAAGTCAGTTTAACTGAAGTGGCCTTCTTCTCTGCACAGTATGGCTTATCATTAATCAGGATGAGCTCCCTGGAGAGAACCGTAGGCAACCCCAGGAGGCAGGAGATAAACCAGACACTGGCACAGACTCCATAGGCACAGTCTTTCCTTCTGACTTTCCTGGATATGGTTGGGTGCACAATGGCCAGGTAGCGGTCAACACTCATGCAGGTGAGCAGGAAGACACTGCAGTGCATGTTGACTGAGATCACGTAGGAGCTGCCTTTGCATAGGAAAGCGCCTGTTCTCCACAGACCTGAAGATGCTTCTTTATCCACCCAGAGAGGTAACGTGACAAGGAAAATGAAGTCAGAGGTGGCCAGGTTCAGGATAAAGATGTCCATCAGTCTTCGGCTGCCCCGTTTGAAATACAGTGCACTCATGAGGACGAGGTTCCCCAGCACTCCAGTCAGGAACACGGCTGTGTAAAAGACGGGCAGGAAAACAGATGTGTAAGAAACATGGGACTGGGTCTCCTCCATATCATCAGGACTTGGGCTTGTAGCATAGAAATAATCCATATAATCTGAGGTTGCTTCTGGGTCCATCACTGAAGATCAGATGCCAAAATATGGTAAGTTTCCTTACCAAGGAAGTTTTTGCATGAATTTTAGAAATCTCAAGGCAGCTTCTTTTGTATAGTGCTGTCTCTCCCTCAACCCACTCCCTTAAAAGCTCTTGGAATGAGCATAAAAACAGAGATTTAAAAAAGCAGTTTCTACCAATGTTCAGGAAGGGCCCACTAGAAACATCACCCTGATTGGTATTGGGTGGTTGTGGTTGTGGTTTTTTAAATTTGCATTTGCCCAGGAAACTGAAGTGCTTTTTTACTTCTTTTTTCAAAATTTTCGACTTGTTTCTTTAAGTCTAGAATTATAAAGTGAATTAACTTTTTTTCCTTACCTACTTTAAAGACATTTTTTGCTCTTCTGACACTGAGAATCCTTTCCTAGCCTTCTGTTCCACACATGGGATGCTGTTTTACTTTTAGAAGTTTAAGATGGTGATGGTGAAGATGCTCTTTTTATTTACATCATTGGTAAAATGTCAAGAAAATAGTCTTTCATTGCATGGAAAGTGAACTGAAAATCTCCTAAATCATATGAGTGCACATCTAT
Organism: Tonatia bakeri; assembly: GCA_004024845.1. NCBI lineage: Eukaryota > Metazoa > Chordata > Mammalia > Chiroptera > Phyllostomidae > Tonatia > Tonatia bakeri. The sequence goes on from PVIA01003376.1 coordinate 115,531, forward strand.
GGCAAACATAATGATTCCAGTTAGAGTATCAGATTTTTCCACTTATTGGCTCTTTTAGTTGATATAATCAATCCTGTCTCATTCAACAAGTTTTTTTTAATCCTCAAAAGGCTGAGACCATGTCATGTGCTTTTATTATTATTTGTAATAATTTCCTCTATAATTAACACAGTACCTTGCACATAGCAGGTGCTTTGGAAATGTTAGTTTATTTGAGTTGCTTAGGAAAACTCTGATTCATTACTATCAGCAAGGGTGAATTCCTTGGGGTTTCACTGCGGGCATTATTATTACTTATATAGTTTATAAATACAGGTTTAAAACACAAATTAGAATTTTTACTGTCTTCTCTGCTACTGTAATTCAACCAACGTCATTCTCTTCGTTAGAATTAACATCCTTGATTAGGAGATTTTCTCTCTACTAACCCTAAAATACTTATCCATCATCAGACTCGAGATCTTCTCTCTTCGTTATAACTCTCCTTTGTAGTGGTCATTGTTTAGCATTTGAGCTATGACTTTTTCTCAAGTACCTCCACAAAACAGTGAACTTCACTTTGGGAATCACTGACCTGGCAACAGAAAGACCTGTACTGAGAGACAATATGAGGTTGCCAGTATAGACAACATAAAAGGAAGATTTTTGGGTTCATTCAAAACACTTGAGAAATAGATTGACATTAAAAAAGACCCCACCCTATTATTTTCTTATCTGTTCTTTCTTATATTAGAAAGACATAGTAAAATATAACGAATTCTGAAACTGATTCCATTTATTTCAATTCTTTACGGTCTGAAGTGGCTCAAGCTTCTCTCATACTCTGCTCTCCTTTCTTTTCCTCCATCTCATTCCATCGCCATCAAAAATTACAGTTCCAGGCTGATATTATAAATGCATCGAAGAATGTATACCTGTAGATGAAAATACAATTGTTAAACATTTGAAATTATTTCTACTGAATTTTTATTTCTTCCGTAATTAATATGTTGAAAGAGTGAACCTGCCTGCTGTATTTCCTCCTTCTCTCTTTTTCCTAATGTGTTCTCATGTCACCTCAATCTTAGATGTCAGTCAGGTTAGGGAAAGATGAGGGCTCCCCTGCTCTGGGGCAGCCCCAGTAAGTCAACTAGGAGCTGATTTTGGGCAATAGGTCTGCCTTCTGCTGTGTCACGGAAGGTGTTAATGGGGAGAGAGGGGAGGGGTATACCCTTCAGTAAGTATAGGCTGCAGATGAGAGGAACTAATGCTTTGACATTTCTGGGATGAAAGTCTCTCCCACTGGGTAAGCCTTAAATATTTAATAGAATAATTCATTTTTGCCAAATAGTTAGAAGTAAGACAATATTGACTTATAAAGGGCCAGTGGGGTAAACAATATTTAACCACTATATATATGCTTGTGTAGGAGTATATTCAAGTAGCAATCATATGTACTGTTAGAAGTGTACTGCTAGAATTTTGCATTCTGCAAACAAAAGTTCTTTTGGCATTTGAGAAGACAAGTTTGGTTCTGAGCCTAATATATTTTAAAACATTTTTTTAGATATGTCTCAAGAATTCCACATAAACGTTATAAAATGAAAAAAAAGTTGATGTTCATACTCTAGAGGAAAATATCTGGCTGCACATTTATTCTGAAGGTCTTAAATTTTCTTTCAGCATTCAAAATTGCTAGGCTACTGATGGAAACTATCTCAAACAGTTTACTTTCTCAGTAAACTTTGAAGCAGTGGTAGACAAAATGATGTTTATGATTTATAGTCATTTGGAATCTAGTATTTAGTGGTAGAATTCTGCAATGTGAGAATATCCTACATGAATCAACAGTATTTTGGGACTCAAATTAGAAAACCAATTAAGTGATTTGAGAAAAAAAAAAAGGAGGGGGCAGCGAATAGCATTATCCTGGGCTTTTAATAACACCAAGAATACAAAGCTATTATTAGAACACATAATAAAAGCTGAGGAGATAAACTAGGGAAGGTCATCGTTCTAAATAAGCTCTGGCACAATGATCATTTTTTAGGCTTCAAATGCTCTTTGAAATAATAATAAAATAACCAACTACATGTGGATAAAACCTCAAAAACAACACTGGATACATAAGCATGTAAAAAAGCAGTACGAGCAGTGTGATTAAAAAAAGAGTAAGATGTAAATATTAATAATGGAATTACAGGACACATGCCATCTCAAGAATGGTTTTTCTCTCCAAAAATTGCTTAACTTTCCTCCCTGAACCCTGGCAGTTAATTGCTTCTACCTTTGTGTTTTCTAAGACCTTATACACCACTTACAAAGACCTTATATGATACTGCTTATACTTCATTTCACATGATTAGTTGTTTTCGTGTCTGACCTCCTGAGCTGATTATGAGCAACTCGTAGGAAGAGCCCATCGTTATCTCTCCACTGGCCTCTAGCTGATGGTAGCTACCCAAGTCAAGTCTTCTATGGATTCTCAAAGCCATTGTTTTGAACCTGTGGGTGCCAGACCACATAATAACTCATATTAGAGTCACCTGGGATGCCTACTAAACTGTAGCTCTCAGAACCCAGTCTCAGATGTACTGAGTCAGAATCATTAGTAGAGTCTAGGACTTTACATTCAACAAGCATCCAAGGTGATTCTTACACACACTGAAGCTTAGAATCATTTTTTAATTTCTTAAGCAACTTTGTATGTTATGCTTTGTCATTATTTTGCCTTTCTTTTTTAAAAGTTTAAAAACTACCTCTAAATTTGAACTTCTTAGATGCCTTCTAGCCTGGATCTCACAAAATTTTAGAAATTAAATTAGACTTCTGGGCTCTGCCTATTCTGTGTCCAAATTCCTGAGATATGTTCAGAATTGGGTCAGATGTTGAAGACAGGGAGAGAGTAGGGTTCTGCCCCCAGAGACACCTGCTAAAGTGAATCTATTCTCATCTATCATGTGGCCATAGCTGTGACTTACAGCCTCTGCATCACAGGTGAGCTGCGGTTTTGTGTGGCTACAGCCACCCCAACTGGCATTATGACAGATTACTTCTGCTTCTTCTCTGTCAACTACTGTGGCCCCCGTATTAAGTAGGAACTCATCAGAGTATCGCATACAGTACAGCAGAAAGAAATCTCTGTTCATATGTGCTCATCTGATGAGTCCTAGAATAAATGGCAAATGTCATGAAGCAATTTTTTTTCATTAATCTTATCAGAGTGATGATATATTTGTTAGAAAAACACTGTTTTTTGTTTCTTTCTTGAGTGTTATATAAAGTGTATAACCATTTAAATAGACCAGTTTAAGAGATCTGTTTATACTCTGAGTTAATATTTTAAATTCTAACAGTTCCTTGGAGAGTTTAGTGCAATATAATGTAATATATCATACTAAATTAAGTGTTTGCTGTTTTTAGGGTCCTCCCTGTCTTTACTTATTGGGTTATTTCCCTTGTTACCCATATTTACAGATGTTACTATTCTAGAAGCCCACATATTTTAGGCTTCTTCATAATGGTTGATCTGATTTGGACTTAGGGTGTCCATAACAAAAACTGTGTTTATTTGTATTGGTGTTCCTGGTTCTCAGTACAGTGTCTGGAATACAATAGGCAGTCAATAAGTGCTTGTAGATCTGTACTGAATTTTGCCTGAATTTTGAGCGATTTCCAATGATCGGGACTTTTTGCAAATTTCTTGGACAGTTTTCATTTCCCGTGATTACTGTTTATCACTGAAACAGCAAAAGTTTGTGTTGCTGTATTTTTTTAAATCAGAATGCATTCCTCCTTTTCCTTGGGCCATCTGCATTTCCCATTATCTCTGTCTTCTTGTGCATTGCCTAGACTGAAGGAGGCATGAATTCCCAAGGAAACTTTAATGCTGTGGATCTATATGACAACCATATGTTAGAGTTATATTATTCTTCTTCCAGCAGAATTATGAACCTAAAATTTTAGAGCTTCAGGTGATATTAGTGATCATCCAGTACAAACATTGTACCATGAGAACAGTGGGGCCCAGAAAGAGGTCATTTACCAAAGACTCAAATGATGATTTTAAAATAAAGGGCAATTTAAATGTAAACTTCCCAAGTACATATGGTCCATTCACTGTCCTCCAGAAGCATGGACATCTAAACAACTATAGTTTGTTACTCTGTGTAGCATTTGATGGGAATTGTTAAAAGGAAAGAGCCTTTTATTTATCAACCTTTTTTTTATTTTTCAATTGCAGTTGACATACGATATTATATTGTCATCAGGTATACAATATAATGATTAGACATTTCTATACCTTTCAAAGTGATCACCACAGTATGTACCATCTGACACAATACATAGTTATTTTGAAATTATTGACTGTACTCCCTATGATGTACTTTATGTCCCCATGACTAATTTCATAACTGGCAATTTGCATTTCTTTAAAAAAATTTATGAGTTCATTTCAGCCAAATTGATGACATATGCTGGGGAGCAAGATCTTAAATGCTCCATAATTTGTGCTTCTTAATTCCTTCACCATTTTCATCCAACTCCCAATCCCCTTCTGATCAGCCATCAGTTTGTTCTCTCTATCAATTAGTTTGTTTCTGTTTTTTGTTTGTTTGTTTGTTTGTTTTCGATTTCACATATAAGTGAAATTACGTGGTACTTGGTTTTCTCTACCTGACATTTCGCTTAGCATACTATCCTCTAGGTCTATCCATATTGTTACAAATGGTAAGATTTCAATCTTTTCAAAAGAATTTTAAAAATGTATTTATTTTTAGAGAAAGGGGATGGGAAAAAGAAAGAACAGGAGAGATACATCGATTGGTTGTCTCTTGTACACACACCAACCAGGGACTGAACCTACAACCTTGGCATGTACCCTGACCTGGAATCAAACCAGTAAACTTTTGCTTTGTGGGATGACACCCAACCATCTGAGCCACAACACTTAGGGCAATTTCATTCTTTTTTATAGCTGAATAATATTCTATTGTATATCCATACCACTCCCTCTTATCCATTCATATCCACTGATGGACACTTAAGTTGCTTCCATATGTTGGCTATTGTAAATAATGCTGCAAAGAACATAGGGGTGCATGTACCTTTCAGATGGGTGTTGTGGGTTTCTTCAGGTAGATACCCGGAAATGGAATTGCTGGGTCTTTCTTTGTCTTATAGACTTTGTTTCAAAGTCTATCTTGTTTGATATAAGTATTACTACCTCAGTTTTTTTGTTTGTTTCTATTTTCACAAAGTATTTTTTAGGAAAGTCCACAGCATGAGCCAAGATAGGCCATTTGTATGGAAGAGCTATTGGAAGTGGCTTGGGTGAGCTAAAGTTGGGTGGCATGGGGCCTCAGGGAATCACCAGGGTAGGGGAATGGTGTTAGCCAGGCTGATGGAGACTCAGATATGGCACCTGCCTGTGACTGCAAGCTGGGGAGGGACAGGCCTCAAACAAAGACAAATGGCACCTTCTTGTATTTCTGTCTGGGAGAAAGCTGCCCCTCCAGCCCCCAGCTCAAAGCCAGACAATTTAGTTTCTCTCCGCATGTCCCTGTGCTTTTCCAGCAGTTGCCCCAGTACTGGAGCTCAGAGCAAGTGAGTCCCTCAGCCAGTAAATCAGTATGCATGCCCTTTTAAGAGGAACTTCCTGGGACTCCAGAAGCACTTCACTCAGCCACTGTACCTACTGGTTTTTACAGCCAGAAGTTATGGCAACTTCCTTTCCTGGCACTAGAACCCTGGGCTTGGGGGACTGGTGTGGTGCTGGGAGCCCTGGCTCCTCAGGGGAGACCTCCAAAGCCAAGATATCACTCTCGAATTTTAACCTCCACATGCGGGCATGGGACAATTAAGTAGCAGCTATGAATGAGTGGCCAAAGGGGAAATAAAGGCAGAGCCTGTGCCATTACAATCAAACAGAGAACTTACTATAGGAAGCTAGAAGCAAAAGGAAGACATGTCTCACCAATTAACTGAGCAGTGCTGAGCTTGGCTTGACAACATTGCCAGGGGTTCTGAACATCGCAAGCAGGAATATAGCAAGGAGAAAGGGAGGGTAGTCCTTGGGATTCTATGCTGGGAAAGGAAGTCTCTAACAGTTTCACTAAGAAAAAGAGACTTTGCTAACTGAGGAAGAAAGCCTTTGTAGCTGTACATTATTCCCAAGATTTATAAGGGGAAGAGACTGGAAAACCTAAAAGCTGACTAAGGTCTATAACCTCTGAACCAATAATCAGTGTACTTAGATCAACTAAGTACCCACTTGTAGCCTTGGCTCATGTGTAGAGAACAAACTCACTAACTTACTAACAACTTGACTTTCTCTGTACATTGGGCATTTAGACCAGTGGGTACCTGCTTGCAGCTTTTGTGCTCATGTGTTTCATAAATAAACTTGCTATCTCGTTTCCACTATACTTGTTTGTCTCTCACTTGAATTTGTGTCTTTTGAGCAAAATAAGAACCAAAGCAGGGGAGGGATCCTCTTGACTTGGGTCTCTCTCTCCCATCCATAACAGGACCAGCTGGTTCTCCCTCCACCCGCTCCCACCAGTCTCCCAGTGGCTTCTTTATATCTTTAGTTGTAGGAATTCTGTTCAGCTATATTTCCGGGGATTCTCAAGGGTGGTAGTTCTGTAGTTTGTTGTAATTTTGGTGTGGTTGTGGGAGGAGGTGAGCACAGCATTTTCCTATGCCACCACCATCTTGAGGAAAAAGCCATTTTAGATGTACTTTTCTATTTGCCTTGTTCTTCTGGCTAATTTTCTTATTGTTCTCCAGGGAACTGAAAGAAGGACATTTTTAAAAGGATATTATTTTTAAGGGTAATTGTTGATTAGAACCCAGAGCTTGCATATAGTTCTATTGTTCTCCTTTCTGCACTCCTAGGTTCCCAAGGAAAACTACCACAATAAAATTATATGAGAAAAAACATAATGTAGGTAGGCATTGCTTAACATAATTTCTAGTTCCTAAAAAATGTGCAATTAAAAATAATATTTAAGTAGATTAGGAAATCTGTTATGGAAGGAAATTCTCGTGAAGAGTTCTTTTGTAAGTACATAATACAAACAGCAAATAATAGCTACATAACTAGATCTTCAGTGGCTGGTTTATTTAAACTGTAATGTGATTGATTGTAACATCTTTCCACTGAAACTAGAACCATCCTTAACAAATTAAGCCAGAGGTCTAGTTCAATTTTGCTTTTAAATATAAATTGCATAATCTGTATGTGGTTGCACTAAGTTATCTTTAACATTTTGTGAAACTACTTCAGGCCAGCTACAGTTCCCCAAACAGCAGATTAACAAATGGAAGCAGAAATTTAACTCCATTATTTTAAGTATTAAGGATTTCTATTGCCTACCCATACAACAAACAAGTACAAAGAGAAAATAGAAAACATCCAAGATGCAGAGATAAATCAGACATACGGTTGTGTGCTTGGTGACACTATGTGTGATGATGCAGTGCAAATCCTCTGTGCTGAGTAGGTGGGATGGTCACTGCCCCAAATGTGCAGACACTTCTAGGTCCATACTAATTTGGTGAGTGAAATGTGTCTTGCCTGCTTTCTAGGCATTCCACAGACTTGATGGATGAAAGCAACACCCTTCTTTGCAGGTCTCCCAAGAAACAGGCATCCCAACCCATGAAGACTTATGCATGCTTGAGCAGAGCTAAACGAGGATGCCTGAGATCTGGTCCAGGTAAGTCTTTCCTTGTCATTTTGCAGGTCAGTCCACAGGTTTGTACAACCTGAAGTGAGCAGAGACACCTACCTCTGTAAATGCCTTATTTCTACCCTCCAGAAGAATCAGGAGCTTTTAATAGCTGACCCTACTTAAATATTTTAGATAGTCAACAAATATTTTCAAATACTAACAATTTAATAATTGTTTACTTTACCTCAGGCCCTGTGCTGGGCATTTAATATGTATTTTTTTTCTCTTTTAATCCTCACAGTGACCACTTGGAACAGGGGCTATTATTAACATCCATATTTTGGATAAAATAAAACTGAAACTTAAAAAGTTAAGTAAATTATCTAATGTCATAAGTCAGCTCTCCCCAATAGTAAAGTTTGATAAGTCAGTTATTCACCCTGAGCTCAGTTTTCTTATCTTTGAATTGAAGTACGGTCTTCCTCTTTCAAACTGTAAAACTCGAGTTTCATAGATCACAATCAATGACAGCGGTGACCGAAGACAGTTCGCCCTAATCTGTGGCCCACAGTCCCTTTCTAAAAAGTAAGAATCCATCAGCCCGTGCCTCCCTTAAGCGTGCTGGCTTTCCCTCTGGAGCTGAACTACATCCCCCACAAGGCGCCGCACGTGGCTCCAGGAACGCCTTCCGCCTGCTCTCTCAGCTTCCCCTCTGCGGCTCCTACAACTCCCACAAGCCCCCTCGGCCCCAGGCAGTGGCCAGACCTGGGGTGGAGGCGGAGGCGCGGGAGTTATGGAGGGGGCGGGATCTGCAGGGAAGTGCGTCAGAGGAGGTGCAGGGAGAGTAGGGTGCTGTGGTCTGAGCTGGAGGGTGAAGCAGGCGGTGTAGGAGGATGGGCGGTGAGTGAGAGGGACCGGCGATGCTGGGCGGGGGGTCGCGTAGCCGTTGGACGGTTTCCAGCGGTTTAGGCTAGGGTCTCCTGCCTGTGCGCGACTGCGGTGGGCTGGTCCGAGCCGCGAGGTTACGGTGGGGTTGTCCCTCGGCCCAGTGGTCTGGGGAGGGGCCTGGTCGAGTCCCTGGGGCCCCAGGCCTTGGGCAGCGCTGTGCCTCCCCTCCCCAGCTCCGACCGGCGTCTGCCTCCCTCTGCCCCTTGGTCCTCCCTCTGCCCCTTGGTGCTCCCTCGAGGTGACAGCGCCAGAAGTCTGACTTGGGAGAACCACCGTTCCCGAGGCCGGGACCTGTTAAGGTCATTTCAGAGCACCAGGCTGAAAGAGAGTTAAAAAGAATAAAAACCCAAACCCAACTTAGAGAGATGTCGTTAATTCATGTAATTGCCCTGAGCTCTCTTGAATCACTCCCCATCTTCCCAACTCTGTAACCCTAGTTTGCGAGCCTGTTTTCTTGCTGCTTTGTAAGGTGTTTGGTGCGGTCATGGTATATATTTGCAGTATTTGACTCAGCTGGACACGCCTTGAGTCATTTTATTGCGGCCTTTTACTACTGCCATTGAGCCCGTGTCCACGCCTTGGGAGTGTTCACATTTTGTCTAATTGAAAGTTTTTAAGGTTGAGGCGACAGCGTTTAGTTTGTAGATGAGGAGGTTCAAAATTATAAGGAATGGGGAGAGTTGGTAGGAGGGGAGAATTTAGCACTGTAAAGGAGCTTGGCTTAGCTTTACTGGATTAGGGGCGGATTGGTATCCAGCATTATGTGTTGTTGTGTTCTCCTTGCTATTCTGTGCACCATCAACAACTCTTTGAGTTCACAAATATATTGAACTCAGTCTTCCAGACTCTAAACCTTGTTTTGGGGTTTCCCTCTTCAGAGTAAACTGGGATAAGTGAATTTCCTCTGCTTCATTTTCCTATGGCCTTTTCACACTCAGACCCAAAACTCGTAATGCTCTGCAGCTTGTATGAAAATTCCGTCTGTAATTAAACATTTACGCATGGTACATTGCTGACTCTGGGTTTGTCTGTTATTTGTATCTGTAATGTGTATGTCCTTTTCAGTGTTGTCTGTTTTAGTGTGCAGGTGATAGACTAGAGAACAAGACCTCTGTCTCCGTAGCATCCTGGGTATGTGAACCTTCAATAAGTACTTATATGATAATGACTTTTGTTTTGAACTTAATTAATAGCAATGATTAATTTAATGACTATTAAAAAACAATGATTAGACATTACTTTAAAGAGCCAAAGAATGGGGACTAACAGGTGACTAATTTCTTTCAAAATAATCTTTGTCCTTGAGTGAGTCTAACTTTTCTTCAATTTTTATACAGAGCAGTCTGAATGCCAGAATGGATAACCGTTTTGCTACAGCATTTGTGATAGCTTGTGTGCTTAGCCTCATCTCCACCATCTACATGGCAGCCTCAATTGGCACAGACTTCTGGTATGAATATCGAAGTCCCGTTCAAGAAAATTCCAGTGATTTGAACAAAAGCATCTGGGTCAACTTCGCTAGCGATGAGGCAGATGAAAAGACTTATAATGATATACTTTTTCGATATAATGGCACAGTGGGATTGTGGAGACGGTGTATCACTATACCCCAAAATGTAGACTGGAATAACCAAGAAAGGACAGGTATTTCTCTTTCTAATTCTGTCTCCTTTACCTATTCAACAATAGACAAAGTGTTACGATGATGGCCTAATTATGTTGAAGCAGGTTTGTGAGTTCTTTCTCCCCTCAGAGAAATAAATCTTACGTGTCTCTTCTTTCCGTAGCACCTTCTCTCCCCCCTGCCTTCCAGGGCTTACCGTTGTACTCATGAATATTGACTGGAGGAGTAACTGTCCTCCTTATCATGGGAAGACATTTAAAATCTTTGTACTTATTTACCTGTTCATTGAAAGCCTTTTTATTAATGTCACACGTCTTGAGGAAATAATTGGAAAAGTATATTGGAAGGTTTTAAATACTTGGTAACTGGTAAAAAGGACTAGTATCCAAAATCAAGTCAACAAGTATGAATTGATAGTCCTCTTATGTGTTAACTGTGTTTTAGTAGAAACTGTCTCTCAGGTTTATTTTGTAAGCATTCTTAACATTTAAAAATTTTAACTTCCAGTTATTAAAATGGAAACTTTAGAGCTCTCTGTAAGGAACACCCTTACATTTTGTTATTATTTGTGACTACTTCTCACAGCTCACAGGCTTGAGTTGCCGTACATCAAAAGAATGGGAGTTTTGATTCAAATGGAAAAAAGAAAATAGTTTGGAAGAAGGGAAAGTTGGTTAAAGTTTATTGTAAGATGTTTATTTATGAGAATGTAGGAGTACTTAATATTTGAGTCTTAGCAACAGTTTATTCTTCATTTAACAAATATTTATTGTATGTCATGTTCTAGGGCCTAGAAGCTTGGAACACATCAGAGAAAGTAAAAATAAAAATTCTTACTTTTAGGATAGCTACTTACATTCTAATAAAGGGTAACAGGCAATAAACATAACAGTATATGCAATACATAATTACATAGTATATTAGAAGATGACGTGTTATGAAAAAAATACACCAAAGTAGGAAATACATATGATGCCAGTGGGCGTGAGTTACGATATTTGGTAGTGTAGGCAGAATAGGCTCCAATAGGAAGTTACCGCTGGAGTAAAGACTTGATATATGTGACGATGTTGGCCCTGTAGGTAATTGTGTAGGCAGAGGGAATCATATAGGTGGGAAGGAAGAACTACTGCAAAAGCCTTATGTTGGGAGCATGCCTAAAATAGTCAAGGTCCAGCAAAGAAACCACTGGGCTAGAATGGAGGGAGAGTGGGGGTTCTGTCAGAGATGTGTACTCTGGGAGTGGGAGTGGGGCAACTCATGCAGGGTTCTGTAGGCATGATGAGGACTTTAGTTTTTACTCTGAATGTGATGGATCCATTGTGAGGGGTGGGGTTAAGCAGAGGTGAGCTGATCGGGTCACCTAGGCTGGTATGTTGAATACAGGTGTCAGGCATTGGTGGAAGCCAGGAGACTAGTTAGGAAGCTTTTGCACTAATTCAAGTGAGAAATGAATGTGACTCAGGCCATGGTGGTAGTACTGAGCAGTGACCGGGTTCTAGATATATTTTGAAGGCCAAATCCGGCCCGGCACCTTGTTTCTCCCAGGCAGCAGCACTGAGCTCTTGCTTAATTGTTAAGGTATAGTTACATTTATACAGTTCTAAAATTACATTTGGCCCTTTGAAGGCAACCAGGAGGCTGGTATAGCCCCCGGTGAAAATGAGTTTGACACCCCTGCTCTAGGATTTCCTGATGGAATACATGTGGGCAAGAATGACTGAAGTTTCCAGGCTGAGGAACTGGAAGGTGGAATTGCCATTACCTGATATGGGGAAGATGGCTGGTGGAGTAGGTTAGGGAAGAAGATCAAAGTTCCTATTTATATCAGTTTTTATCCCCTCCTCCTCTTTCCTAGCCTTACACATCTATTATCATTCATTTTACTGCTCCTACTTCCCCCTCCCCCAGTTTCTTGTGCCCATGTCTTAAGCCTGCCACTGAGAACCACTGGCACCTATTGGGCATTGATTTTATATATCAGGACCAAAGAGGTTGCTGTCTCCTCTGGGAACATCTTTCTGTATCACTTTTTATTTAATTACCCAAAAGAGATTTTTGTTGAATGCTTATAATTAAAACAGCAAACAATAATTATTATTACTGTTCCAGAGTCATTTGATCTGGTTACAAGATGCATGAGTTTCACACTAAGTGAGCAGTTCATGGAGAAGTTTGTTGTTCCTGGAGATCAAAATGCTGGGATCGATCTTCTTCGGACCTGTGAGTACTTTGTTATCAGCAGGACAATTGGGGGGGAAATAGGAAATAATTTTGCTCTTTTTTTTGAACTCTGATTTTAGAACAAGATGAGTTAGTACATTGCATCAACTTGAAATACAATCTCTAATAGTATTGATCTGTTGATAATGTATTTGAGAAGTTAGATACACACTCACCACATTGCAAATATGAAATTAAAAGAGGCACAGTAACACAATGGATGACAAAATTCAGACCCTTCAAAAGGTGTTACTAGTGAGCCCATGTAAAGAAGTTTAACAGGGTTAAATGATAAATTCCCATATTTGAGTTAAACACTTCAGTTACCTGAGTGCAAACAGTTGACTACAGGCTCTATGTGACTCAGTTGCACATCAGGCCTGCCACAAGTGTTAATCCAGGCTCAAGTGGTAGTAACAAAAATGTAAGTGTCAAAAATAAAGGAAAATATTTTTAGGAACATTCTATTCCTTGAGGGTCAGGCTACCCAGGATGTACTGTCTTCATATTTGGACCTAGTTTCCAATCGACACAGACGTCCTGGAGCTTTCCTGGAAGAATGATCATGTCATGAGGTGAAACATTGATTTAATGGCAAGTATTCAATTTTGTGTTGCAAATACATAGGAAGAAGTTTATTTATACTAACATTTTGAAGGAAAGTTAGAGAAAAGACTTTTATGTGGTTCTATAAGTAAAACTAGCATTAAAGGGTAGATTTAGTTTGGAGTTGATATTAATACATTGCTAATAATTAAAATAATTTAAAAGTGAAATTGGATGCTTTGTAAAGTCATTGAGTTTCTTCCCATATGGTTGAAGGAATTTATGATAATTAATACTGCCATTTATTGAGTGCCAAGTATATACCAGTGCCTGTACTTTGTGCTTTATGTATCTTTCAACAGGTTTTTTTTTATCATTGCCACTCATTGACTTGTTATTCCTGCCATGGATCCTCTAAGGACTTAGATTTGTGTGTATGTAGAGCCAGAGCGTTGTGCTTCAAATACTGCTTGTACTGCCTCATAGGGATGCTGGGAGGGTTGATGCACAAAGCATCTGTAGAGCAGAGGCTGGCACGTAGTAAGCCCTGTCCTGCTGAGATCAGTAATTGTTAACTGTTAGCGTCCTTTTGCTTGTATCAGGACACAGTTAACATGCTTTTGAACAGTGTACTTTAGAAAGAGTCCTCAATATTCTTTTCTCACTTTTGAGAAAAAATCTAATTAGAATATGAAAGAAATTGCTATTGTGGGAAAAGTGTCTGGAATCATGGTAACAGTTTTATTCTCTCTTTTTAAAAATCAGATCTTTGGCGTTGCCAGTTCCTGTTACCTTTTGTGAGTCTAGGTTTGATGTGCTTTGGGGCTTTGATTGGACTCTGTGCTTGTGTCTGCCGAAGCTTGTACCCCACCATTGCCACAGGCATTCTCCATCTCCTTGCAGGTGGGTCTTGTCATCGTACTTACCATTGTATCCTCCTTCTGTCTCCCTAGAGACCAAAGAGTTGTAATTCTTACACATTCGTGTATTTCTGCCCTGTCACATTGCCTAAAGAACACTTACGGTCCTCTTATCTACCCGTGTTCTGTTTTGTTTTCTAAATTTTTCTCCAAGGTCTGTGCACACTGGGCTCAGTGAGTTGTTACGTTGCTGGAATTGAACTCCTCCACCAGAAACTGAAGCTGCCTGAGAATGTGTCCGGGGAATTTGGATGGTCCTTCTGCCTGGCCTGCGTCTCAGCTCCCTTACAGTTCATGGCTTCTGCCCTCTTCATCTGGGCAGCTCACACCAACCGGAAAGAGTACACCTTAATGAAGGCGTATCGTGTGGCATGAAGGGGAGGCCAACTGCTTTACAATTGCCATTTTTATTCTTTTTTTAAGAGTAATACGTTCCCTTGTCACCCCCTCCCAATTGTTTTTAATTTAACTTTTTTTTTTTGCTGATATTTTATCTTGAAAATCCACTTTATTTATTCACACAGTTTTTAAAAACACTAAAATTTATATGCACTATTTGGAGTGATTCCATATTTCAAACAAACTGATCTAGGGTCTGAGTCCAGACAGAAGGAGGTGGGTGGGCACTTGGCACAAGTTTGTTAAAGAAAACCAGTGGTGGGGAGTTGACCTAGAGCAAGTTCTGCTGATGTCTGTTAGACTTTTCAGTAAAGTGATTAATTATATTCACTTATCTGGAAAATTTTTTTATTGGGAAATCTCATCATTTTCAAAACTTAAGTTCATTTTGCTGTTATAGAAAGCAAGTCAGCCAGAAGTATTAGTGCTGTTTTCAAAGACTTAAGGTCATAAAATAGGGAAATTACCTAGAATCCTTTTCCCTACATATTGTCATACAGTGTCACTGAGGTGAGATATGGCAGCTGTTTACACCGTATCTGTCTACAAGAAAGGAAGTGAAAAACATAGTATTTACTTGAAATTTTAGCTTTGTAACTGCAGGAATTCCAGTTCGGCCAGACAACAAGATTAACCTTATTTTATTTTGTTTTTTAAACTCCCCTAAGTCAGTAGGATTTTCAATACCGCCCAACCATTTTGGATTTTTGTTCCTTCCCCCCTAACACACCAGGCTTATTCAAAGAGTGCTTTCTTTTTAATATTACATGGGGGTCACCGAGTAAAATTTTCCAACTGCTATCTTTATTTCAGCTGCGTACCATAAAGAATGGTCCACCACAAAGACCCTCTGGAGTTAGGAAGACTACTATAGCCAGGATGGTCGTTAACTTCTCACTGTGGTCTTTATTTCTTGTGGTGAAATGATGTGCCTTTCCTTGCCTAAATCCCTTCCTGGTGTGTATCAACATTATTTAATGTCTTCTGATTCAGTCATTTTTTGATAAATGTCTATAAACATTGAGCTTTTAAAAAATTTATTTATTTATTTCATTACTGTAGCACTTGACAGATTTTTTAAAATGTAATTTAGTAATTTCTTACAGTACACTAAATCTGTCTTTTATAAAAAATAAAATAAAAAATGAGAAGAGACTCAGTTGATTTAAATTTCAATACCTTAGCATAAAAAAGTACAAGAATCTGAATGAGTATCTCTGTGGTTCTCTGTGGAAATGCACTGTCGCTTTATAGGCGTATCTTTATGTCTAGAGTTTGGGTCTCTATTTTATCTTCCCGGAAATGTGGTAACCTCTTGCGCCCACTAGGAAATAAGAGACTCTATCGCTTATGTTTCAGAGTTTTAAATTATGTTTTCAAAGTAGTTTTGTGATCTCTCTCATACTTAATGTGGCTATTTTCTCATAAATTCACTTCATGGCTATGGATATTTGTGTTCTATATTAAAGAAATAATAAGTGAGCTTTTGACTTCCAGCAAAGCTAGTATTGTTCTGCAGCTGATTATTGCCTATGAAATGGCTGGCTACTCAGTTTTCTCTCTAACTCTTGAAGTTTCGTTGCCCTTCAGCACCTCTGTGGAAGGTAGACAGGAGAAAAGCTAAGCGAACAAATGCAGAATGCTTTTGGGAATGGGATTTTAAAATTACTGAACAAGGCATTTTGGTATTGAGACTTATTTTAAACAGTGGTCCCTGCCTCTTGTCACTACAGAGTGGCCTGTGACTGTAACCACAGTCTGTGGGGGCGCGGTTGGAATTGGACCTGGTGGTACAGCCTCACCAGTAGCATGCTTTCATATGGAAAGCTGGCACCATAAGCCCTGATGCTAAGTATGTGTTGTGGTTGGTATTTTAAGCACATTGCAGTGTAGCCGAGGTCATCCTTTCCTGTGTAGACAGTTTTCTTTGGAATACATAGGGCTGTGTTTTATTTGATGTGAAAACTAGTTTTTCAGCTGTGTCATAATTCTAAAGAAGTAAAATCATATGAATTACTGATATTTAACCATTTTTAAATTAAACTAATACATACAATGAGTGGCAAGTAAAGTCCTATTAATCCCCTTTCAGCTAATCTTTGAAAGTAACTCCCAAAGTAAAAAAAAATGAATTTTCAAATTTTTCAGAACATGAACTTTGTGGCAATGTAAGAAGCCTGTTTTAAAAAATCTTAATTTTACAGTTTCTAACCTCATGAGTAAATGATATGAATATCTGCTATATCCTTTTTTGCAAAATACTCATTTCCAAATTTCCTAAAGATAGCCATAAAAACAGTAAAAGGTAACATACCATAAAAAAGGCACAATAATTCTGGAAGAATTTGTTCATTCAGTTAACCATGCCTACTGTCTGTGTCCCGATACACCAGAGTCTCACGAATTTAATAGCAGTGTGTTCAGGTTTTGCATGCTCTGTGTGTTAGAGTGTGTGTGTGTGTGTGTGTGTGTGTGTGTGTGTGTGTGTGCTGGGGGGAGGACAGACTTTATAAGTCACTTACAGGTGAATGGATTTAGTTACACAAGTGAGAATGAGAAGACCATACAATAAATTAATTTAGAGTTTGCTCTTCTGTTCCAAAGATGATATTAAATTGTAGACTAGCAGTTAAAACTTATTATATAGATTCAGTCATCTTCAATTGACTATAAAGTACCTACTGTGAAGGCATTTTTAAATTTAACCCTCATATTGTCTTTCATCAGAAATGAAAATAATCTGTTGAATTAACCTGATTTCCCAGCTGCAACACTTGCTAAAGTTTTCCACGGCTAAAGGAGCAGGTAATGGGTGCAATTCTGAAGATGCAAATTATTTCACGAGCTGGATGCAGCTTTGCCTGGCACAGATGGGTGGAGTCATTTGTCCTCCTTTCAGACCTGTACTTATTAGGAAATAATGATTCATACCTTGAAAAGAAAATTAGAATAAGGAAGAATATCTATAGCTAGGAATTCTTCAGTCTGTTGCACATCAAGTGTTCAACACAATGTAATGAGATACATTTTTTCCCCTGGAATCAAATGACATGTCAATGTCCTGCAAAAATTCTAAATTCATTATGCGAAAATTCTATTATGCAAAAATTTAAGTTGCAAAAAGAACAAATTAGAATGATTATTTGCTATATAGAAGTTACTGTAAGAGTTATTTAAATCTGCTTCAGTGCTAACATTTTTGTTAGCAAAATTAATACATTATTTGACATTAACATTGACATACTATACTTTCAGCAAACTTGTATAAAGATTCTATCTATCTATATTTGCAGAGTTTATAAAAACATATGAAGTACGAAGAGGAAGATAATTCTCTTTGCTTCCACCTTTTAAAATATCTGAGTTTTTGGGTAATGCATCACCTTTCATCCTTTTTATTTAAAATTTTGTTTAGGTTTTGAGAGAAAGGAAGGGAGGGAGAGACACTTCCCATAAATTGCCTCTTGCACACACCCCAACTGGGGACTGAACCTGCAACCTAGGTATGTGCCCTAACCTGAATCCGACTGGCGACCTTTCACTTTGCTGGATGATGCCCAACCAACTGAGCCATACCGGTCAGGGCGCATCTTTCACCTTCTGACTCAGTGTCTCAGAATGTGAACATGACCTTACCTCTCCTGCAGACCTGTTCAGTCCCAGTTTTTTAGGCTTCTTTTCTTGGTTTTCTTTACTCAGCTTGTATTGTCATTGGTGTGTTCACAAGGGGCTTTGATTCTTTTATTCTCATGTTTTTCTTGGCACCTTTCTTCATAGTCCTTAGCCTTGTCTTCCCAGTTCTCTTATTTTCAACCTCAAGGTTTCAAAGATGGCTGTTCAAAACTAAAAGTGATTCTGGGAAATAGATTATGCTATTTGACAGCTGCTTAACAGTTTTAATCACCTCTGACTGTGAATTTATTACTCCTTGTCACACATTGTCCAAAATCTCTAGTAGAATCTTATTCCTTAAATTCCACATTCTCTTTAATGAGGGAGTATTGGAATAAATTGTTCCAGTTCCTCCAAATCTCACTTGCTCCTCTCTACAAAAGAAGAAATGTATTACCTGATTGGAGAGGTTGCAGGGATCAGAGCATCCACAAAAAGCAACAAAGTGTGTGGTGGTTAAGTATTCAGCTCTAGAGACAGAATACTAAGTTTGCAGTCCCGGGTCTGTCACTTAGCCGTCCCCAGCCCTGCTCTTCCCACCAGAGAAATGCTATCACACCTACCCCATAGAGTTGTGATGAAGGTTGTGTCCATTTATTAGCTTCAAGTAGCCACTCAAAAAAAAATGCTAGTTAAGATTGGCTGTGTTGAGAGGGAATGTGGTTTTCAAACCAGTGAAGCTGTAGTACATATTGGAACTGTCTGAAGAATGTTAAAAAAATACATTTGCTCTAGAGATTCTGATTTAGTTGGTCTGGGGTATGGCCAAGTTGATGCAATTTTTAAAACTTTTCCAAATGATGCCAGTGTGATAGCTATGTTTGAAAAAATATGCTTGATTAAATTATGTTTAAAAGCAAGAAATAGGATTCTTTCTCTACTAGTCAGATTGTTAGAAGGAGACAGTGGGCTCAGTCAAGTAAATAGACCTGGCACAGTGCCTGTTTTCTAGAAGCCATTTCCCTCCTGTGCTTCCAAAGCATGGTCTCCTGCAGATGACTGGCTATCTGAGGCGGGCGCCAATCCACCACACTTGTCTGAAGATGTGTGTGAAGAGTCTGTCTGCAGGTCCAATACGCCCCCGTGGCTGGTCCGAAGATTCAGATTTGGCAGGAGGAAGTAGAAAGCCTTGTTTTTTTTTTCTGCTTTAATCCCAAATTACTTTCTTTAATCCAGTACTTTTCAAGAATTCTGTAGCTGGTGTGTTGAGGCCTCCGTAAAGAAAATGAAAACTTTGATCCCTGTCTGCTTATCAGTCCATTGCATTCCTACTGTTGGGTAGAACCAGAAAGGACAGATGCATAAGTGATTGGCATTAACCTCTACACAAGCCACAAATGCTTGAGAACAGACTTATAAAGTGAGGATGAAATAGTATGTGCCTTGATATGTTATCATGAGCGTTAAATAAGAAGGTACATAGATCCCGAAACGTAAGAGCCCAATAAATGTTTGGGGTTAGAGGCTAACACAGCACACAGAGGAGGTGGCCTTTGCCTGGCCTGTGTGTGGGGTCAGGCTCTAGTAAATGCAGGAATTGGAGCTGTGGCGGCTTGTCAAATGGCTGCATGCCTGCAGGGATTAAAGCTGGGGCTAGTCCTAGTTTTGGGGGGGAGTCTGGTTTCCTGTTAGGGTTCATTTCAAAACAGCTCAATTACACAGGCTTTTTAGCCAAACTTGCTAAAGTTTATGTTTTTATCCTTTTTCTCAAACGTTGGGATTTTTAGTCTTTTGATTATTTCACTAAGTATCAGTTGATGATTCAAGATTAGCTGTATCAAAAATCTGTCTTTATCTTGTTTAAATTGGATTCAGGTCCACTGAGGGGATGGGAGGAACTTGGATTCCTGTGGTTTGTTCTCAGTCTCCTGAAATCAACTACTACCACATACAATGCAATTTGATTTGGATGGTTAATTATTTAACAATTATAGTTGACATACAATATATTAGTTTCAGGTGTGTGACATAGCAATTCAACATTTGTATATCTTACGATGTGGTCACTGTGATAAGTCTAGTAACCACCTGTCACCATACAAAATTATTATAATGTTTGTGGCTGTATTCCCTGCGCTATATCCCCATGACTAGTTTATTTTATAACTGGAAGTTTGTACCTCTAATTCCATTCATCTTTTTCACCCACCTACCCCCCACACTCCTGACAGCTATCAGTTTGTTCTCTGTGCCTGTGAGTCTGGGGCAGTGGATTTCAGGCACACCGTAAGTTCAGCCACTGGGCATTATTCATGAGCACTTACAGTAAGTTGTACAGAGGCATTTTCCTGTTGCCCTGGACTTAAAGGAGGATTCAAAGATATGAAAGGTAAGAAACTATCTTTAAAAATTCTACAGAGAGTTCAAACATTGGGGCTACAACACCTTCCAAGACTCATTTAGAGGCAGCTGAACCCATTTTGCCTTTTATTGTTTATGCTCTTACACTTCTCCCTGCTTTTTCTCCCTTAGCCCGTCTCCACTCAGCCCCCACCTTCCCATCCTCAGACAATCCGTATATCATTGTCCATGTCCACGGGTCATGCATGGTCATATATGTTCTTTGGCTGATCCCTTCACCTTCTTTCATCCAGTCCTCCTAACCCTGCAACATCTGTCAATTTGTTCTGTGTATCTATGCTTCTGTTTTTATTTTGTTCATTAGTTTATTTTATTCATTAGATTCCACATATAAGTGCAATCATATGGTATTTGTCTTTCTTTGACTGACTTATTTCACTTAGCATAATATTCTCCAGGTCCTTTCATGCTGTCACGAAAGGTAAGTTTCCTTTTTTACTGCTATGTAGTATTCCATTGTGTAAAGGTACCACAACTTTTTTATCCACTCATTTACTGATGAACACTTACACTGTTCCAGATCTTGGCTATTGTAATTAATGCTCCTATGAACATAGGGGTGCATATATTTTATTGTGTTGGTGTTTAGGGAGTCTTAGAATATATTCCCAGAAGTGGAATTGCTGGGTCAAAAGGGAGTTCCATTTTTAGTTTCTTGAGGATAGTCCATACTGTTCTCCACAGAGACTGAGCCAGTCTGCATTCCCACCAAATGTGAAATAGGGTTCCCTTTTCTCCACATCCTCATCAACACTTGTTTGTTGACTTATTGGTGGCAGCCATTCTGACAGCTGTGAGGTGGTATCTCACAGTGATTTTAATTTGCATTTCTCTGATAATTAGTGATGTTGAGCATTTTTTCATATGTCTGTTGGCCATCTCTATGACCTCTTTGAAAAAGTGTCTATCCAGATCCTTTACCCATTTTTTAAAAATTGAACTGTTTGTTGTACTGGTGTTAAATTGTGTTAGTTCTTTGTATATTTTGGACATTATACCCTTATAAGATGTACATATTATTGGTGAATATGGTCTCTCATACTGTGGGTTCCTTTTTCATCTTGCTGGTGGTTTCTTTAACTGTATGAGCTTTTTAATTTGATGCTGTCCTATTTATTTACTTTTGCCATTGTTCCCATTGCCCAACCCCTAGGAGATGTGTGGGCAAAAATATTGCTTTTTGAGATATCTGACACTTTACTGACTATCCTAGAATTTTTATGGTTTCACGACTTATATTTAAGTCTTACCCATTTTGAGTTTATTCTGGTGTATGGTATGGTGTAAGTTGGTCTAGTTTCATTTTTTTGCACATATCAGTCTAGTTCTCCCAACACCATTTATTGAAGAGTCTTTACTCATTGTATGCTCTTGCCTCCTTTGTCAAATATCAATTGACCATAAAGGTGTGGATTTATTTCTGGACTCTCTGTTTTGTTCCACTGATCTATGTGCCTGCTCTTATGCCAGTAGCAGACTGTTTTGAGTACAGTGGCCTTACAGTATAGTCTGGTGTCAGGTATTGTGATACCCCCAACTTTGTTCTTCGTTCACAAGGCTGCTGAAGCTATTTATGGTCTTTTTTGGTGCCATAGAATTTGGGGGATATTTGTTCTAGTTCTGTGAAATGTGATGTGGATATTTTAACAGGAATTGAGCTGAATCTATAGATTGCTTTGAGTATTTTAATGATGTTAATCTTCCAATCCATGAACACAGTATACGCTTCCACTTATTTATATCTTCCTCAATTTCTTTCTTGAGTGTCCTGTAGTTTTCCAAGTACAGGTCTTTTACCTCCTTGGTAAAATCTATTTCTAGGTACCTTATTTTTTTTGTTGTTGTTGCAATAGTAAGTGGGATTGTTTTTTTTTAATTTCTCTTTCTGATAGTCCATTATTTGTGTATATAAATGCCATTGATTTTTGAGTATTGATTTCATATCACTACTGCTACTTTGTCAAATTCATTTATTAGATCTAGTAGTTTTTTGGTGGAGCCTATAGGGTTTTCTTTTTTGTTTTTATCAACAATTTTTTTATTTTGTTTTATTTTTTAAAACTTTAAAAAAAATTTGTTCAAGTACAGTTGTTTCCATTTTCCCCCTACCATTCCCCCAACCCAACCATCCCCACTTCCCACCCTTGATCCTACCCCTGTTTGGTTTTGTCCATGTGTCCTTTATAAGTGTTCCTGAACATATCCCTGAAAAGGGGAAAAACTCTTCCCCCTTTTTCTCCCCATTATCCCCTTCCACTTCCCCTCTGGTTACTGTCAGTTTGTTCTTAATTTCAATATCTCTTGGTTATATTTTACTTGCTTGTTTGTTTTGTTGATTAGGTTCTGTCCTATAGGGTTTTCTATGCACAATATCATGCTGTCTGAAAATAACAACAGTTTCACTTTCTCCTCTCCGATTTGGATGCCTTTTATGTCTTCCTCTTGTCTGATCACTGTAGCTAGGACTTCCAGTACTATGTTGAATAAGAGAGGTGAAAGTGGACATCTCTGTCTTGTTCCTGATCTTCAGGGAAACACTTTTGGTTTTTGCCCATTGGGAATGATGTTGGCTATAGGTTTTCCATATATGGCCTTTATTATGTTGAGGTATGATCTCTCTATTCCCACCATACTGAGAGGTTTTTTTTTTTTCATAAATGGGTGCAGGATTTTATCAAATGCCTTTTCTGCATCCATTGATATGAATATGTGATTTTTATCCTTTATTTTGTTTATGTAATGTATCATTTTTATTGATTTGTGGATATTGTACCAACCTTGCAAATCCGGAGTAAATCCCGTTTGATCATGGTGTATGATCTTTTTGGTGTATTGCTGTATTTGGTTTGATAATATTTTTGTTGAGGATTCTAGTATAAATGCTCATCAGGGATATTGCCCTATAATTTTCTTTCTTTGTTGGTTTTGGAATTAAGTGACCCCTATTTTATTATTCTAACTACCCAACTATCACTCCAGACAATGCTCCCCATCCCTCCTCATTTGCAGTAAGATGATTGGAGGAAGGAAAGGGAGGAAAAGGCTTTGAGTCTTTGAGTGGCGGGTGCTGTGTCCCCTCCCTCTCCTCTACTACAGAATGGAGATATGGACTCCGACCTATGTACTAGTCACCATTCAAGGTGAAAAAGCAGAGCTACTCAAGTTAATTCTTGATTTTCATGTCAAGATATCTGCTTTAGATTTAGACATATCTGCTTATAATCCCAGCTCTTCTTACTGGTTGAGAATGTTTGGACAAGTTATATCACTTCTGTAGGTCTCAGTGGGATAATAATATTCACTGTTCATGTTTGTTGTGGGACTTAAATAAGATAACACACGTAAAGCACTTAGCACAGTGTTCAGCACATCTTAAGCTTTCAATAAATGCGATTACTAACGTGCAGATGATTTCAAATCCTCAGCCCTGTCTTCTCTCCTACACTTATGTCTAAATTTCTAACTGCCTCAAGACAGCTCCATTTGAATATTCTCATGGTATCCCAAACTAAATATTGTCAAATGCAAACTTATCTTCTTCTCAGAATTTCTCCAATTCCCATTTTCTTTATGTTTATCCCATCAGCTAGACTTTCAGTGGTGACATCATCTTTGACTCCTCCTGGTCCCTTTCCTTATGTATTCGATAACTTATCAAGACTTCTTGATCCTACTATCATAATGCCTATCTCTCTAAAACCCTTGTTTTCTACTGGTTCAGGCTACTAGATAATGACAGAAGCCTCCTTGTTGGATTCCTGGTCACCTGCTCTGTCTCCTGTAATTCTTTTTATACGTAAATTTGATCACAGCAGCCTTTTATTCAAAAACTTTCAAAAACTACCCATTGCTTATAAAAGCAATCTAGAATAGTCTAAATTTAGTCTCATACCCAAGCTCTAGCATTAGCTGGTTCTATCTTTGCAACATTTTCTGTTCCCCTGCTTTTTAGTTAGACTCACTGTTAATTGTACCCTGTTTGCATTTTCTTAAATACATGCTTTTTGTTGCCATCTTTATTACTGGAATACTGTTTTCCATATATTCGAATCCTGCCCATACCACTTCACTAAAATTAGTTTAAAGAGTCACAACTATTTCTTTACCAAATAGAATAACTTAAAGCTGATTTCAGATGTCTTATTCTTTAGAATTCCTTTTGGCATGCTGAGTAAACTTTTGTGGCTTTTATCACTTTCTACCTTATATAACACCAATTAGTATGAATATATTTTTTCCTACTAGAACTTATTGCCTATCTAGTCTATGCATCTCCTAACATCTCCCATATTGCCTTGCCAAAGTAGTCTCAGGAAATCAGAGAGAGGTTTCTGAATCTTAATCATTAAATTATTAGAAAGCCCTATTATAAAGTGTACACTTTATACCTTATATAAAACTGATTAATATGTATATATCACCTTTACTACTAGAACTTAAAGCCTGTCTAGTCTTTGTATCTCCTAACATCTCCCACATTGCCTTGCAAAGAGTAGTCTTGGGATATAAGAGGTTTCTGAATGTTAATCCTTGGAATTATTAGAAAGCCTCATTGTAAAATACATACTTGAAACGGCACTCTCCAGGAAAGAATTAGAATTGATTGACAGGAGCTCAAGTTTAACACTGTGGAGGGAAAGCCCTCTGCTGGGTACTTGCAGGGAACTGAGATGTGTAGATGTAGTTTCCTCCCAACTGCACTGGAAGAGGCATTGGGTTCAGTTCTATGCCAGTTGTGTTGCCACATGTACAGTTAAACTCAATCTCTTAGGTTTTTGTGATTTTTGCACATTTCATAATAAATGCTTATACTAGAAAATGTTTTAATTTTTTGTGACTTGGTTAGAAGACACATTCAGAAGTAAATACAGTATGACACTATTGGAGAAGTTTGATGAAGTCGATGTATCCCTATCTATATTTAATCTATGAAGTAAAGTTCTACAGTGAAATCAAGGTGTTATTATATAAAGTTACAAGCTTAAAAATGGAGAGAATCATGAGTACTTTAGGATATAAAAATGATGGTGCCTCTTATTTCAAAGGCTTATTCATCAAGAGGTAACTTCTTTAATAGGAAATTTTACCATACATTTTCAATCAGGCCCTGTTCCCAAAGAACTTTGCTCCTTCTTATGCAATTCTCTCTTGATTACTGAAATAGTGTTTATCTTGATTAATAGTAGCTATGAAATAAACTATTTCTTTTAAAGAAAATTAGATTCTTGGTCAATGAATAATTTTTATGATCTACATTATTCCTGACAATTACTTATTTGTCAATAATCTTTTAATTTGTTCCATTACTCTTAGGATAGTTTGCAAGCTCTTTAAAAAGCCTTATGCTCTGACCAGCAATTTCTATACTTTAGACACACTGGCCTGTGAGTTTTGTCAGTGGGCCATGCCT
Source organism: Tonatia bakeri (assembly GCA_004024845.1). Lineage (NCBI taxonomy): Eukaryota > Metazoa > Chordata > Mammalia > Chiroptera > Phyllostomidae > Tonatia > Tonatia bakeri. The sequence goes on from PVIA01003376.1 coordinate 141,292, forward strand.
ACAGCAGTTTAAAAATGTGGCTTTATAATTTTTTGATCAATCTTCCATTGAAAGGGGGGCTTTCTGCCCTCTTCCCTTGTATATAAGTAAGCTTATAATTGCTTTGACCATTAGAGTTTGGTTGAAGTGATACTATGAGGTCACATAAGGCTATATGAAGCTTCAGATTGAGTCTCTTGGAACACTTGCCTTTAGGATACTTACTTTTGGGATGCTCTGTCTCATAACCCAGCTGCCATGCTGTGAAGCCCAGGCCACATGGAGAGACCCTTTGTAGGAGCTACAGTTAAAATCCCAAGCTAAGCCCCCAGGTGACAGCCAAGCTCCTCCTCCAGCCACGTGCATCAGCCACGTTGGATGTCCAGCCCTGCTGAGCCTTCAGACGACTCTGACCCAGCGACTGTCTGCTGTAACCCTATGAGGCTCCAGTCAAGAACTACTCATTTGTGTCCAATCAACCTACAGAACTGTAAAAGATAATAAATTGTCTTATACCACTACATTTTGGAGTCATTTATGATACACAGTATCTAGAACAATGCTCTTTCCTCTCACAGAATTTCAAAAGTTTTCTTTTTCTGACCACCCCCAACACTCTACTTCACTCCTCACTTTTTTCCTGCCTAATTTCTATTTATTTGTCTAGTCAAAGCTTGGTATGTACTTCTTCAGCAAAGATTTCCCCGATCATCTTTTTATGTTAGTTCTCTCTCTTACTTATTTCTGAGAACTCTGAAGTTCTTCACTATGGTAGGCCGTAAAGTCCAAAGCTGAGAGTGTCTGTATTTGTCACCATGCCTTTTAAACTCCATGGGTTCTGTCTTCCCGATCCTTAATAGTATCTAAGGGAGATTTGGGGGTCACTTATGATTAATGAAGTCACCTTTGAGAGGGATATGAAAAAGTTCAGTCTGGTCTGATAATCACACTCCAGTCCTGTTAGTGAAATATCACAACCAGGACAACAAAGTTCCAACTGCCTCCTCTCCTGGCCTGGCCTTGCCTCTGGCCGAGCCGGGGGGCCTACAGAAGGGAGAGGGCTGGTCAGGTCCTTCTCTCTGTCCTTAGTCACCTTCTTCCACACAGACTGTCATGTTTCTGACCCCTCTGTGGTCTCACACTGAGTAGACTAGGGGGAAGGGGTTTCATTTATGTGGTTGGCACAGTTGTTATCCCACCTCGAGGCTGTAGCGGGCCCAGGCACAACTGCAGACTCTTTTAAGGGCTCTCCCTGAACACGGGTCCGGCTGCCCACCACTTTGAAAGCCAGTACCCAAGAGGCAGGTGCTGATGTAAAGACAAGAGGTTTTATTCAGGTGCTGGCAACCTGGAAGATGGGGACTCTTGTCTCAAAGCTCATCTCCACATCTCAGTGCAGGTGGGAGTTTTGCAAGGAGGGGGAGGGACAAGGAGAACAAAGACATGAGGGGGAGAGTCTGTGGACGTGCAGGCAGTGTCCTTGCTGGTCCCAATATGGATCTTTAATGTCAGCATTGTGGAGCTGGTCAGTGCCAGGCAAGTACCTGCAGGTGGGCGATCTGCGTTACCCAAAGTTGTAGTCACAGCTGTTTCTTGTACAAGCAGGAACTGGAACTGCTGGAACCTGCAGTATGCTTACAAAGAAACTACTGGTCTGTGGGTTCTTTTTATCAGTTCGTTAGTACAATTTATTCTAATTCCATTTTGTGGTAAGAGTAGTATGAAGTTTTTATTCCCTGTTACAGGGTCACTTTTGGGAGTTTCTCAGAGACCTTCTTTCTGAATACCTGTAGACTGCAGTTCTTTTAACAAGTGAAATTATCTGTCCTTCAGCTGTCGGCTTACAACTTCCCCTGAGTCCCTGGGTTCCTGGCAGGCTAATGCCTCTGTGTTGGGGTCCTGTTATTTCCAGGTTGTTCAGGAGTTCTTTTTTACAGGGACCCTTGTCAGCTCCTTCTCTGGGTAAGATATTTAGCTTCCAAGAAACACGAAGAACTAATGGATATCTAAACAGTAAGAACATAGGTTTCTCCCAGTTCACCCTGAGGTATCACTGCTTCTCTGCTTCAGGACCACCTAGCCAAGTTCTTTCATCTTGAGACTTTTCAGAAGTGAATCAGATTTTTCTTCCATGGTCTTCTCAGAGTCCAGGGTGAGTGTGTCAAGCTCTCTGAGTAAAACCTCTCTTAACTGTCTTAGTAGAGTGAGGGGGAGGCAAGCCCCTCCTCACTTCAGTGGGTGAAAATCCATAGCCTTCAGTATACCTGTCCAGAGAATGTCTGTCTTCTACTTCTCCAAACTTTGATCCCCAAGGCTCCCCTTGAGGACAATAATGAGCTAAAGTCACAGATCCATTTTTAGAATACTTTCTGCAAATCCTGCTCAGGGGTCTAACATCTCTATTTGGAATGTAGAACTTCTGGTAACATTAAACAGATAATTAGATGAATTACATTTAAATCCAATTAAGCATTAAATTGTTATGGTTTTGTTTAATATTTTCCTCTTGTCTGGCTTCACTCATAGCACTGAAATGCTTAGTCAGTGCCTCATGTATAATACAATGCTAAGTACTAACTGAATGGTGCATGATAAATAAATACATTCAGATTATGTAACTGAGTTTTTTTTATGAGCTAATCTTTTAAATCTGGTTACCCAGAATACTCCCTTTTCAGATGTAAGTACGTGCATATATACATAGCTAATACATTTTGAGCTTTGTGATTCCTCCTGTCAGTCTTCAAACAAATGCAAGTTATTTTCTTGGTGTATATTTCCTCAGGAGGAGAGAAGTATTTCTATATCAAAAGATAAAATTTCCCTGTAAGCAAGGGCTGCATATTTAGCTATGAACTTAGTTAAATAGACAACATAGAAGAGTGTGGGAAGCATTGTGGAGAATGAAGTTCTGTTTAATTTACTATGTCAATTATATTGAATGCACTATACAATTTTCTTTCCTTCTTAATAGCCTATATTAGATGAATTTCTAAGAAGCAAGGATTATACCTATGCAATTCTTCTTACTGTGTGTCACATCATATCATTTCCCACACTGAGAGGAACTAAAATCAGTGTATACTTTCCTGGGGATGACAGGAAGGAAAATAACTCGCTTTATGGGAGGGCAGGAGGAGGACGCTTTGGAGAGCATTACAAAGGAGGACAACCCTCAGATTGATGAGGGAACTATGCCAAAAGTTTCATCTCTGGTGCTTATAGTTTGCCTCTGCAAGAATTCTTGCCATGAGAGATTTCAGTCTTAACATTTGTTTCTTGTGGCAATGTAAGACTAAGAGATGGCTCAAGTGATGCATTCCTTGGAGAGTCACACTCCTAGTGGAGTCAACACAAAACTGAGCAGATAACTTGTTTCAGGGCCCTCCTCCCTTCCGCTTTTAGTTCTACTGCTTCTTGCACAGCCTGGGCTCCTCAGGCTGCCCCTGGCTGTCTAGGGGACTCGTGTTTGGGGTCTTATCTGGCCTTTGGTGTGTGTGAGAGTAATAGCTCCCTAAATTTCTGCTTCATTCCCTTAGGCTTCTTCCCACTGAATAGCTGGCAAATAGCTGTTGAATTGATTTGTGCTGCTGAGATAAGGAGTCCTTCCAAGTAAGCTATTTCCATTTTAACCTTTGGACTTTCAAGATCTTAATCTTAATTTTCCCTCCTTGTACTCCTCCTTCCTGCCTTTCTTTCTCAATATAGTTTTTGAGCAAGTCAGCTGATGCCAGGCATTGCAATAGACCCTGGGGATGCACACTGGACCTGTGTCCTCATGGTCATCATGTGGCACATGGGCTGCCACTCAAAACACAACATAAATCATCTTCTTTAATATGGAAGCATAACACATTGCATTTTTGAGTCCATGAATAATACTCAAGAGTCATCAGTCATGCTCTTACTTGCTCATTTGGCAAGAAAAGTAATATCTATTTGACATGTTTGTCTCAACATTCTAAGGGTGAAATCTGTCGTTACTATAGAGATCAAGAAATATTTTGACCAGAAGAATAGTTTGGTGGCCCTTAAATTACATTACTTTTTCTACTCATAGAGCTAGTCTCTAGATAGTTGTCTTCAAGGGATAAATAAGTCAACTTTGTCCTGTTGTCCCCAGTTGTGGTAGTAACCTCAAGTAACTCTTTCACATTCCAGATTTATTGCAGACGTGCTGAACCTCTCTCCCCCACCCATCTGTGTGGATGATGTGCCAATAAGCTTAGGCACGTGCACACAGATATCCTAACCTGTGTATCAGAGTGTCAGACCAAAAGGAGGTTGTTTTCTCATGTTCCCTCTCTAGTTTTATGATGAACTAGTTCAACATAGGTGCATATCTCTGCATGATATCATGTTTAAAATATTTTCCCAGAAGTTTTTCACATAATAAAAAGTTTTGGATTTTAATCTCAATTTTTCTTTATTTCATACATGTTCTTTTGTCCTTATCTTCTAAAGGGAGTATTGAAGGAAAAATATCTGTAAGTAATAGCAATATATAGTGACTCATTTCCTCAAAACTATCATGCTGATTTGATAATATACTTTTTCCCACATTAGGATTTGGCTTTTCTTTCTTTCTTTTTTATAATCTTTATTATATATTTTTTCCATTATCATTTAGTCCCCCTATATGACCTCCCCCAGCAATCACCACATTGTTGTCCATGTCCATGAGTCCTTTTTCCTTTTTCCACCCCCTAAAGTCCACCCTCCACTAGCTGTATCTGTTCTCCATCTGAGTCTGTCTCTGTTTTGCTTGTTAGTCCAGTTCATTAGATTCCACATATGAGTGAAATCATATGGTTTTTGCATTTATATGACTGGCTTATTTCACTTAGCATAATGTTCTCCAGGTTCATCCACACTGTTACAAAAGGTAAGATTTTCTTCTTTTTTATGGCTGAGTAGAATTCCATTGTGTAAATCTCCCATAGTTGTTTTATCCACTCATCTATTGATGGACACTTGGGTTGCTTCTATATCTTAGTGATTGTAAATAATACTGCAGTGAGTATAGGGGTGCTTATGTTCTTTTGAACTAGTGTTTTGGGTTCTTTCATATATATACCCAGACGTGGGATTGCTGGATCACAAGGCAGATCAGTTTTCAATTTTTTGAGGTATCTCCATATTGCTTTCCATAGTGGTTGCACCAGTCTGCATTCCCACCAACAGTGCAAATGAGTTCCCATTTCTCCACATCCCCACCAGCACTTGCTGAATGATAGTCATTCTGACAGGTGTGAGATGGTATTTTATTGTGGTTTTTATTTGCATTTCTCTGATAATTAATGATGTTGAGCATCTTTTCATATGTCTATTGATCATCTGTATGTCCTTTTTGGAGAAGTGTCTATTCAGGTCCCATGCCATTTTTTAATTGGGTTGTTTGTTTTATTTTGGTGTCGAGTTTTGTAAGTACTTTACATTTTGGATATTAACCCCTTGTCAGATATATTCATAAATATATTCTCCCACTCTGTGGATTGTTTCTTCATTTTGTTGATGATTTCCTTTGCTGTGTAAAAACTTTTTAGTTTGATGAAGTTCCATTTGTTTCCTTTTTTTGTTTCCCTTGCCTGAGGGGGTATATCCAATAAAAATTTCTATGAGCAATGTCCGAAATTTTGATGCCTATGTTTTCTTCTAGGATTTTTATGGGTTTGGGTCTAACATTTAAATCTTTGATCCATTTTGAATTTATTATTATGTATGGTATAAGAAGGTGGTCTAGTTTCATTTCTCTGCACATATCTGTCCTATTTTCCCAATACCATTTATTGAATAAACTATCTGTAGCCCATTTTATGTGCTTGCTTCCTCTGTTAAATATAAATTGGCTATATAGGTGAGGTTTATTTCTGGGCTCTATGTGTTGTTCCATTGATCTGTATGTCTGTTTTTATGCCAGTACCATGCTGTTTTCACTGCTATGGCCTCATAGTATAGCTTGATATTAGGTAGCGTGATTTCTCCAGCTTTGTTCTTTCTCAGAATTGCTGTGGGGCCTTTTGTGGTTCCGTATAAATTTTTGTTCTAGTTCTGTGAAATATGTCACTGGAATCTTGATAGGAATTATGTTGAATCTATAGATTGCTTTGGGTAGTGTGGACATTTTAGTAATATTAATCCTTCTTATCCATGAACACAGTATGTGCTTCCACTTATTTTTATCTTCTTCAGTGTCTTATAATTTTCTGAGTACAGGTCTTTTATGTCCTTGGTTAGGTTTACTCCTAGGTATTTTATTCTTTTTGAAGCAATTGTCAATGGGATCATTTTCTTAATTCCCCTTTCTATTACATTACTATTGGCACATAAACTTGCAACTGATTTCTGAATATTAATTTTGTATCTGCTACTTTGCAAATTTATTTATAAGTTCTAGGAGTTTCTTGGTGGAATCTCTGGGATTCTCCATATACAGTAGCATGTCATCTGCAAATAAAGACAGTTTTACTTTTTCCTTTCTAATTTGGATGCCTTTATTTCTTCCTCTTGTCTGATTGCTGTGGCTATTGCTGATTCTAGTACTGTGTTAAATAAGAGAAGTGAAAGCAGACATCCTGTCCTGTTCCTGATCTTAACAAGAATGCTTGTATTTTTGCCTGTTGAATACAATGCTGACAGTGGGCTTACCATATATGGCCTTTATTATATAGGGCTTTTTACTTCTTGGGAGTTTTTTGAATACTGCTTTAGCTTCATTAGGTGTAATCTGTCTATTCAGATTCTCTGATTCTTCCTGATTTGGTATTGGAAGACTATATGTTTCTAGGAATTTATCCAGTTTGTCCAGGTTGTCCTGTTTGTTGATATATAATCGTTCATAATATTTTCTTACAATCCTTTGTATCTCTTTGGTGTCAGTGGTTATTTCTCCTCTTTCATTTCTGATTTTATTTGGGTCCTTTCTCTTTCTCTCTCTCTCTCTTTTTTTTTATGAGTCTGGTTAGAGGTTTATCAATCTTGTTTATCTTTAAAAAAAACAACTCTTGGATTCACTGATCTTTTGTAGACTTTATTGGACTACATTAGATGTAGACTTTTTGGACTTTATTTCATTTATTTCTGGTCTGATCTTAATTATTTCCTTCCTTCTACTCACATTGGGCTCTATTTATTCCTTTTCCAGTTTCTTTAAGTGTGAAGTTAGATTGTCTATTTGAATTATTTTCTTGTTCTTTTGAGATAGACCTGTAATGCTATGAATTTCCCTCTTAGGATTTCTTTCACAGTGTCCCACAGATTTTGGATTGTTTTGTTCTCATTTTCATTTGTTTCAAGTTATCTTTTGATTTTCCCTTGATCTTGTTATTGATCCAGTCATTGTTTAATAAATGTTATTGAGCTTCCATGCCTTTGCATGTTTCCCAGTGTTCTTCTTGTGATTGATATCTAGCTTCATAGTATTGTGGTCAGAAAAGATGCTTGATATGACTTCAATTTTCTTAAATTTACTGAGAATTGTTTTGTGTCATAGCATGTGGTCTCTCCTAGAAAACGTTCCATGTGCACTTGATAAGTATGTATATTTTCCCTGGTTGGTGTGGCTCAGTGCATTGAGTGCTGGCCTGTGAATCAAAAGGTCACTGGTATGATTCCCAGTCAGGGCGCACACATGGGATGCAGGTCAGATCCCCAGTAGGGGTGCATGAGGCAACCACACATTGATGTTCCTCTCCCTTTCCTCCCTCCCTGCCCCTCTTTCTAAAAAGAAATAAATAAGATCTTTTTTAGAAAAGTGTGTAGATTCTGCTGCTTTGGGGTGAAATGCTCTGAAGATATCAATTAAAGCCATTTGATCTAGTGTATTGTTTAAAGCAGATGTCTCCTTGTTGGTTTTCTGTCTCAAAGAGCTATCCATGGAAGTCAATGGGATGTTAAAATCCCCAACTATGATTGTATTTCTGTCAATCTGTCCTTTTATGTCCATCAAGATTTGCTTTATGTATTTAGGTCTTCCTAAATACATAAAGTTGGGTGCGTAATTATTTACTATGGTTGTATCCTCTTGTTCAGTTGTTCCCTTTATCATTATGTAGTGTCCTTTATTGTCTCTTACTATAGCCTTGGTTTTAAAGTCTATTTTGTCAGATATAAGTACTGCTACCCCAGCTTTTTAAAATTTCCATTTGTATGAAAAATCTTTTTCCGTCTCTTTATTTTTAGTCTGTGTGTATCTTTCAATATGAGATGGTTTTCCTGGAGACAGCACACATACAGGTCCACTTTTCTTATCCATTCAGCTACCCTATGTCTTTTGGTTGGAATATTTAAGCCATTTACATTTAAGGTGATTATTGATAGATATATATGTAGTACCATTTTATTGTTAGACTGTTTTCCTCTGGGTTTTTTTTTTCTTTTCTATTTTTCTTCTTCTTAAAGCAGGTCCTTTAACATTTTTTGCAGTACTGGTTTGGTGTTAACAAACTCTTTTGTATTTTTTTGTCTAGGAAGCTCCTTATTTTTCCTTCTATTTTAAATGATAGCCTTGCTGTATAAAGTAGCCTTAGTTGTAGGTCCTTGCTCTTCATTACCTCAAATATTTCATGCTGCTCCCTTCTGGCCTGAAATGTTTCTGATTAGGAACATAATTGGTGCTCCATAGGAAACTATTTGCTTTTCTCTTGTGGCTGTTAGGATTATCTCCTTGTCTTAAAGCCTTGTCATTTTAATTATGACCTGTCTTGGTGTAGTCATCTTTGGGTCCAGCTTCTTTGGCACTCTTTGAGCTGCCTGGACTTGTTTGACTTTTTTCTTCACCAGATTAGGGTAGTTTTCACTTATTTCTTCTAATAGGTTCTAAATCTCTTACTTTCTTCTCCTTCTGGTATTTCCATGATGAGGATATTATTATACTTCATATTGTCCAAGGTGTTTCTTAGCTCTCCTTATTTTTTAAATTCTTTTTCTTTTTGTTTCTCTGCCAGATTGTTTTTTTCTACCTTGTCTTCCAAACCACCACTTCAATCCTCTGCTTCATCTAACCTACTGTTTATTCCTTCCAGTGTATTAGTTACCTCAGATATTGCATTCTTCATTTCTGACTGATTCTTTTTTATGGTTTCTATGTGTTTTTTTTTAACGCTGTTGAGTATCCTTATAATGATTATTCTAAACTGTCTATCTGATAAATTGCTTACTTACCACCTAGTTCTTCTGGAGAATTCTCTTGTTTTTTTTTCGTTTGGGGTCTATTTCTTTATCTTACCATTTTGGCTGCTTCTTTGAATTTTCCACCTTATATGTTAAACTAATCAACTGTTAAATCAACCAGCTGTTAATATAATCAATCTGTAATCAGCAGTCAAGCTTAGGCACCACAGGGCAGGGCAGAGTAATTCCTGCAGGTGGGGCTATTGCTTCCCCTCGGTCTGATGCCATTCAGAGAGTAGTGCTCTGCTTGAGAGAGATGGCTCCTGCAGTTTGGGGAATGACTCAGCACAGAGATCCTGGCAGCTGTTCCCTCAGTTCTCTCACCCAAGGCACCAACCCCAGACTCTCCTCAAGTGTTGCCTGTCCACTCTGCCTTCCTTTTGCCAGCACCCTGCATAAGTGGTTATAAATGAAGTTTTGTGGTTTGGCCCTTTAAAGGGCTCTCTGCATCTCCAGCTGTCTCTCCCTGGCTGACAGAACCCCTGGCACTTTTCACTACGGGATGTTATCTAGGTTCCTTTCCAGCTCCGGTGCTGTAGGCTGGGAAGCCCAGCTTGGGGTTTAGACCCTACACTTCTCAGGGGGAACCTCCCAGCCACTGATATATCCCCCTGGCACTTTAGCTGCCATCGTGGGAGAGCAGCCAGCTCTCTCAGGGCTCCTCCAAATCCCCTACGAGTGACGTTGTGCTAAAGTGTTTTTTCTGTCTGTCCGTAGTTGTAGGTTTTTCTCCAGCTAGTGTTCAGTTGGTTATTCAAGATGATTTCTCTACAATTTAGTTGTAATTCCAGATTGGTCCTGGAAGGGGGTTAGTGTAGCTTTCCACTTACTCCTGCACCATGTTGGATCCCCTATTGGCTTTTGTTTCTTTATGAAAGGGAATTGCCTTTCTTGTTAATAGAATAAACAGGAGTAACTAGTTTTGTTGTCTCTGTCTCCTGGTGAATTGATTCACCAAGAAAAACAAAACAAAAATCAGAATACAAAGAGATGAAGGTATTTAAAGTAAGTCAAATAGTAAGTTCATAGTTAATAAAAGGATAACATAATATTTGTTTAAGATAAATTATATTAACTATTGTTCCATCATAGTCCTATGAAGTTCATACTTAAATCTCTTACCCAGTAAAACTCAAATAATTTTTTAAAAGATGTATAGCTCAACAGTAAGATATTCCTTTTGAAAACTAAATTAATATATTAATTTTTATTAGTTATTTCTGCTTTTTAAATAACTTATTGCATTTCTGACTATATATTAATCAATGAATTAATAAATTATCTCTTCTGGGCCTTTTGGTCATTTCTCTCCTTTTTCATATTTTACTATAAAAGGTGAGCCAAAACAGTAAGAAATTGTTCAAATCAGCATATTTTATAGTTCATAATAGCAACTAGGTAAATGTTTTTACTGTAAGTAAGTATTGAAATAATGAAGAATGATGAGAGAAGTATTTTGTAACGTAAGGTTACACATTCAAATGCTCACAGGGGCCAAGTAGGTGGCATAAAAAGAACTAGTTGTTGCCAGATATCCTTTTTCAAGGGAAGTTAAAACTTACTTTTATAAATATTCTCTTGATTTTTTAAAAGGACTATGCTGTTCTTCACTGCAGGAGCTAAACTAAACAATTCCATGCATCCCCTGGATGATCCTTTGTGACTTCTCATGTGATAATCCAGAGTATGGGTTCTGTAGTCAGCCTGGGCTAAAACCACAAATACTGCTGTGGGCCTTTGAGAAAGTGACTGAACCATACCGGGCTTCAGCTTCTTACCTGACACATGGAGATAACAGTTGTACCTCTCTCATAGTATTTTGTCTTCTTGTGGGGGTGGGAGTTAGGAAACATCTGAGGACTCCAGAAACTGAAGAGCCAATCAAACTCACTTGGAGTTTTCTGCTTTCCTTTTGGATTCAAACATTTATTCAGGGGAAACCAATTTTACAAAGAGCAAGTGAGTGAGGGAGTCCTTAACGTATTTCCTCCCAACCCAGCCTTTGATGTACCCTCACCCCTTGCCCTGTCATCTTTCTCAATTCTTCCTAAGCTCTTGTAAGTTGTGATGACCAATACTGTATCTCATTCCACATGTTCTTCTTACAGTGTGATGCTGACATGCTTCCTATTAAGGGGTGTATAGCCCTTCCCCTTGAATATGAATGAAATGTTATGACTGCCTCAGTGATTGGGGTACAGCACTAGTGCTGGTATATCACTTCCAAATGTAGGCCTTCAAATTGCTGTGCACCCAAGATCTTCCTTAATGTTCTGCACATTGTAAACCTCAAAAATAGGTTTGCCAAATACAAGGATAAGTCTTGTACATCTGAATGAAATGAAAATGAAAGAAAAAGACTTGTGATTTTATTAAGCTAGTGGACGAACAGGAAGCAGTCAGATAGAAAAACAAGGAACAAGCCATGTTTTATAGTCACTTGTAGGTGAAAATTGAAATTGCCATTTATTGGGTATTTTCTAGAGAAGGTGAGAAGAGGCATATGGAAAAGATTGCACCATGAAATTATCTGAAGTTTTCAAGCTCAGCCTCATAATGTGTATAGATGGAAAAAATAAAAAGCAGCAAAACCAGAAACAGGAGGGAGATCTTGAGGGAATAAAAAGAGACTGATTTTTGCTGATAAAGTATAGAGTGCTCAGTCAGGGAGAGCTGAAATTAAAAGACTCATGTGTGAACTGCAAATGTTATTTTAATTTCTCATGTTCAATATACTTTATTAATTTTTAATTAAATCTATTGGGGTGACATTCATTGATACAATTATATAAGATTCAAATGTAAAATTATCTAATATATCACCTGTATATTGCATTCTGTGTTTACCACCTAAAGACAAATATCCTTCTGCCACCATATATTTTACCCCCTTTACCCTTTACTACTCCCCCCTCACCTCCCTTTCCCTCTGGTAACCACCATACTGTTATCTGTGTCTATGAATTTTTGTTTCTTTGTTTGTCTTAATTGTTTCTTTATTACTCTCTGTTTTATGTCCCATATATGACTGAAATAATATGGTCCTTGACTTATTGTGTCTGACTTATTTTTCTTAGCATGATGTTGTCAGGATCCATCCATGTTATCTCAAATGACAGTATTTCATCTTTTCTTATGGCTGAGTGGTATTCCCCTTATATATGTACCACATCTTCTTTTTTTAATAAAGATTTTATTTATTTATTTTTGGAGAAAGAGATGGAGAGAAACATCAATGTGTGATTGCCTCTCATGTGCTCCCAACTGGGGACCTGGCCTGTGACCCAGGCATGTGCCCTGACTAGGAGTTGAACCAGTGACCCTTTGGTTTTCAGGCTGCTCAATCCACTGAGCCACATCAGCCAGGGCTGTACCACATCTTCTTTATCCAATCATTTATCGAAGGACAATAACACTTGCGTAGTTTCGGTGCCATGTTTTGGCCGCCATGAATAATGCTGCAATGAACATAGTGTACATATATCCTTGTGAATCAATGTTTTCAAATTTTTTGAGTAGATACCCAGAAGAGGGGTTGCTGGGTTATATGGTAACTCTATTCTTAATTTTTTGAATGCCCTCAATACTGTTTTCCATTGTGTCTGTACATTTCCACCATTAGAAGATGAAGGTTCTTTTCCCCCCTTACAACCTCTCCAATACTAGTTATTACTTGTCTTGTCGATAACAGCCATTCTAATAGGTCTGTGGCAGTATCTCATTATATTTTTTAAAACAACTTTAGGCTCACAGCAAAATTGTGCAGAAGGTACAGAGGTGCAGAGTTTTTCCATTTATCCCTTGTCCCACATATACATTGCCTCTCTTGTTATCAACATCCCCTACCCAAATGGTACATTTTTAAAATTTGTTGACATGTTATTATTACCTAAAGTCAATAGTTTACATGGACTTAGAGTTCACTCTTGGTGAGGTATATTCTATGGGTTGGGACAAGTTTATTATGACTTGTACCCACCATTATGGTTTCACACATGAGTATTTTCACAGCCCTAAAACTTCTGTGTTCCTCCCTTTCATCCATCTCTTCCACCAAACGGCTGACAATCACTGCTTCTCTTACTGTCTCCATAGTTTTTTGCCTTTCCCAGAATGTCATATTTGAAATCATAAAGTATGTAGCCTTTTCAGATTGGCTTTTTTCACTTAGTAATATGCATGAAAGGTTCTTCCACATCTTTTCATGGCTTGACAGCTCATTTCCTTTTAACACTGAAAAATATTCCATTGTCTAGACATACCACTCTTTACCCATTCACCTACTAAAAGACATCTTGGTCACTTCCACATTTTGGGAATTATGTATAAAAATGTTATGAGCATGTAAAGGTTTTATGTGGACATGTTTTCAAACCCTTTGGGAATGTTATTAAACCAAGGAATGTTGGGAATGTTGTCAAACCAAGGAATGTTATTACCGGATGGTATAATAAGAGCATAGCGTTTAGTTTGGAAAGAAACCAAACTGTCTTCCAAGTCAGCAGTACCATTCATTTTGCATTCACATCAGCAATTAATGAACACTCCTATTATTTCACATCCTTGCCAGCATTAGTGGTGTCAGTATTCCAGCTTTTGGCCCTTCCAATAGACTTGTAGTTGTATCTTGTTTTCATTTGTGCTTCCCTGATGACATAAGATATGAAATATCTTTTATATGCTTATTTGCCATTTGTCTATCTTCTTTGGAGAAATGTCTGCTAAGGTTTTGGGCCTCATTTTTTAATCAGGTTCTTTGTTTTCTTATTGCTGAGTTTTAAAGAGTTCATTGTATATTTCAGACGACAGTTCTGTATTAGATGTGCCTTCTGCAAGTATGTTTTCATGGTCTGTGGCTCGTCTCTTCACGGCCTTGGCAGTGTCTGTCATGAGCAGAAATTTTTAGTGTTAATGAAGTCCGCCATATCAATTTTTTTGTTTTGGGAGTCATTTGGTGTTGTGTCTAAAAATTTATCACCAATCCCCAAATCACCTAGATTTTCTTCTGTTATTAATTAGGAGTTTTACAATATTGCATTTTCCTTTAGGTCTGTAATAATTCGAGTTAATTTTTGTGAAGGGTGTAAGGAATGTTAGATTCATTTTCTTGTATATCAATGTGCAATTCTAGTACCATTTATTAAAAAGACCGTCTTGGCTCCATTGCATTGCCTTTGTTTCTTGATCAAAGTTCTTATGATTATATTTATGTGAGTCTATTTCTAGGCTCTCTGGTTTGTTCCATTGATCTATTTGTCTGTTCTTTGCCAATACCACACTGTCTTGATTACTGTAGCTTTATGGTAAGTCTTGAGGTCCAACAACTTTATTCTTCTCCTTAAATATTGTATTGGCTATTGTGGGGCTTTTGCCTCTCCATATAAACTTTAAAATTAGTTTGTCACCTGGCTGGTGTAGCTCAGTGGATTGAGCGCGGGCTGTGAACCAGGCATCACAGGTTCGATTCCCAGTCAGGGCACATGCCTAGGTTGCAGGCCATGTCTCCCAGCAACCACACATTGATGTTTCTCTCTCTCTCTCTCTCCCCCTCCCTTCCCTCTCTAAAAATAAATAAATAAAATCTTAAAAAAAATTAGTTTGTCAATAACCACAAAATGACTTGCCTGGATTTTGATTGGGATTGCAATGAATCTATAAATCAAGTTGGGACATTCTGACAACATTGAGCTTCCTACCCATGAACATGGGATAGCTCTCCATTGACCTAGTTCTTGGATTTCTTCATCAGAGTTTGATTGCTTCTTCATGTAGACCATAAACTTATTTTGTTAGCTTTATTCTTAAGTATTTCACTTTTATGTATGCTAGCATAAATGGTATTGTTTTATAACTTCGAATTCCATTTGTTCATTGCTTATATATAAGGAAGCAATACTTTAAATATAGCTTTATTTAACTTTGTACCCTGTAACTTTGCTGTAATTGCATATTATTTCCAAAAGTATTTTGTTTCTTTCAAATTTTCTATATGGATAACATGACATTTGTAAAAAAATATAGTTTTCTCAATATTTTCTTCTCAATCTTTATCCCTTTTTTCTTGTTTTATTGTGTTAGTTTCCCAGTACAATATTGAAAAGTTGTAGTGCTTTTCCTTGCTTTGTTCCTGAACTTAGTGGGAAAGCTTTAAATTTCTCACCATTAATTATGATATTAGCTGTAGATTTATTGTAGATATTCTTTATGTTCCTCTATTCCTAGTTTACTGAGTTTTTACAATGAGTGGGTGTTGAATTTTGTCAAATGCTTTTTATGCATCTACTGAGGTGTGATTGTGTGATTTTCTTTTTTAGCCTATTGATGTAATAGATTACATTAATTGATTTTTTAAATGTAGCACCAGCCTTGCATACCTGTGATAAAATTTACTTGATCATGGTGTATAATCTTTTTATAAATTGTTATATTCAATTATCTAATATTTTGTTGAGAATTTTTGCATTTATGTTCATGAGAGATATTGGTCTGTCATTTTCTTGTATGTCTTTGTCTGGTTTGGGTATTACAGTAATACTGACCTCATGCAGTGAGTTAGGAAGTACTCCCAGTGCTTCTATCCTATGAAATAGATTGTAGAGAACTGGCATAATTTTGTCCTTAAATGTTTGTTAGAATTCATCTGGGTTGAATCTATCTGGGTGTGGTACTTTCTTATTTTTGAAAGGTTATTAATTATTAATTCAATTTCTTAATAGATATAAACTAATCCAAGTGTGTCTATTTCTTTTTGTATAAGTTTAGCAGACTGTGTCTTTCAAGGAATTTGTCCATTTCATCTATGTTATCAAGTTAATTGGGATAGAGTCATTGATAATATTCATTTATTATCACTTTAATGTTTATGAGCTGTTTGATTTCAAAGAGTTTGAATAGTTAACAAGTAAATATTTCCTTAAGAAATATTTTTAAACAATTGTCTTTTTTATTATAAAGTCATGAAGAAAATTGTTACACATATTTCTAAAAGTATTTTTTTCTTTAAAAATAATTTATTCACTTCTGGCCACAAGGTACAGGACCGTGCAGGGCAGTGCCTATGACACCGTAGTCGTCAGTCCCAGTCCCTGCATCTGTTCGTACCTTGTGCAACACCAGGTTCGTCCTGCCCCTAAGTGTTCACTTGTATCCTAACAGCTGCAGAGTAGAGTGCATGACCATGTGGGAAGTTTAAACTTGAGTTTTCCAGCTTACTTGTAACTATTGAAATGGAACTATCTGTTCCCAGTGTTGATTTCCCAAAACTCATGACAGAGGAGGTCACAGGCAAATTCTGCTATATAGCTCTTAGAGCCATATATGCTTTCTACAAGGAGTTTCTTAAACAGCAGTGATTCAAGGCCCCTTCTGTGCTCCCAGTGTCCTCAGGCCTAGGGCACCTGTGGCCCTGGACCAACAGCCCCTCGGGGTCCCCCACATCCTGTGGCAATGGAGGAAGCACAGGCCAGGCCAAGCATGAGGAAAAAACAGTCAGTTTTACTGGTCTCACATAAGGAATCCATGAGTCTTGAGGACCTCTGCGTGTCTGTCAGTCTTCTCTGTCTGTGTTCTTTTTGGCCTGTTTCTGCAGCCTCATGAGCTGCTTTTTCCTTCTGGTAATGAAACTCGGACTTCTCCTTCCTCTTCTGTTCTGGAGTCTCTGGAACTGCCTGCTACTTTCAGCCAACCTCCTGGGCCAGGTGCCCTAGGTGGGCAAACTTCTGAGCAGGCTTCAGTCGCACAACCTTGGGGGCCACAGGAACCACCGTTCACTTTTTCTTGTCATAGCGTGGGGGTATCCCATCAAGCACCTCTAGGCAGTCTAAGGCGACCTGACCTCCCTTCCCCTTGCAGGGCAGTGTGCCTACCCACTGGCCCACCCAGAGGTGCGGCTGTGGGCTCATACTTGGTAAGGGCCAAACGCAGGCTTGGTGTTCATCCACTTGCGGAGTGATGCCAGGTACTTCCCCTTGTTTCTGTAGAAATGGCCTGAAATGTCGATGCCCTCAAAGCGCACGAGTACCACCGTCCAGTCCAGCAGTACCTGCTTAGCCACAAGGCCATCAGGTGGCCCAGGAGGTGGCTCCTGCCATTGAGCTCCAGGACCTGCCCCTCTGCCATCTTTGGCAGCCACCTGGGAAAGTAAAATGATTTTTAATTTTCAGCTTCTGAAATTTTAAAAGTGTTTAATTCTTTAATTACAAGCTCTATAGAGTATTAGTAAATTTGTAATGACACAAGCATGATATAACCTCTCCTACTTGTGAGCTAGAGAAGACAAAACTTAGTATGACTACATCTATTAAGTATGTACACATAAAACGTTTTTGAATATAGTTCTTGTATCATGCTATGTTATATATTTATATTGTTTTCTACTACAGCATACTTCCTTTATGGCCTCATATACCCGATACTGGTATGTGGACATCTTAATAAATTTTTTTTTCAAGGAATGAATGAACCCTGTGTATCTAACAAGTTTACCTTCTGAAAAATAAATAGAAAAATTATGTGTTCAGTTAAAATATTGTTTTAATGAACAAATTAATGAAAACTTCAAATTGATATAAATGATTCATGATATTAGTTTTAAATTTCTGAAACATGAACAAGACTCAGACCCATCCAAGGTTGCAAGGAAGTTTTTAGGTCTGATGTAGAAACAGTTATCTATTAAACACACAGCATTTTTTCCCCTGTACACAGTCCAAATATAGTCCCATCTTGACAGGTTTAAAATATAACCTGAGAGTTATGATATTAAACTGAAGAATTAAAGTTTTAACATTTATTTTGATTTCTAGAGTTGAATGGGCTATAGATATTATATTCTGCTTCTCTGATATTTCATCAGCATCATTTATTAACAAATATTTAAAACCATGTGGTGAGATTGGCTTGTTGATAAACCAGACCCGAGTCAGCAAGCAATGCCAACTTCAGAGCAATTTTTCTGGGCTGAAAATAGGTATAAAATGAGGACAAAAGAAGACTGGTCTATAGAGGGGACATAAATGGTGAACATAGAATAGATATTCTTCAGTCTACCCAAGTCTGGATACTCAAATAGTTGGCTGTTAATTCTGGTAACAGAAAATCGTGTATCAGGATTCAGTTTCCCTAGTTGATTATAATTAATCGGATAGATACAAGTTTACATTGATATTTAATTTCTTTAAAAATCAAAAGAGAAACTAGAAAGCTCCCTAAAATTACTTTAGGAGTTTAAAAGAATGATTTTAAAATCATGTTCCTTCTTCATATAATTTGTTTAATTCATAAGGAATGTCCAACACATAAATTTTAAACACCATTTCATTGTAGAGGTTAATAACCCATTTCATCTGGTAATTTGTAAATTATATGGCAAATGTTATTGAAAGATGTTCCCAAAACTGCACTAATGTTACTACAAAAGTGTGCCTTACTCATATACAAGGTCTGTCCAGAAAGTATCGAGCCATGAAATATGAAAAATAGAGACATTTACTGAAGAAGATATAAGAAACAGTGTACATGGGACAATGACACCCCAGTCCCCTTCAAAGTAGGCACCTTGGGACCTCATATAGTTCTCCCAGTCACTGTCAACTGCCACATCATATTTTCCTGAATCTCACTGATGGCCTGAAATCTCTTCTATTTCAAAGGTGATTTTAGTTTTGGGAAAAGTCAGAAGTTGCAGGGCACCAAATCTTGGCTGTAGTGGGACTGAGTCACCTGGGTGATTTGATGTTTTGCCAAGAAACTCTGCACAAGACATGATGCATTAGCAGGTGCATTGTCATGATGAAACTGCCAGTCACCAGTTTCCCATACCTTCAGCCTTCTGAATCACCGGAATAGTTAAGTGGTGGAATGTTCAAGTTTAATGCAAAATCTGATGCAGTCTCATTGCTTTACTTGTGCAATCATTTTGAATGTGATGGCCATACAGTACACATGCTTACTCAATGGCATCTACTGCCCCCCACTGACTAGTACAGTGAAGTTGTCATGGTCCACTCATGTGCATTCCAGTCCACTCTCTTTGGCTTCCAGGTTAGAGTGATGTCACGCAAACCATTCTCATTATTATTAACAGTGGTTGGACTTTTTCTGGACAGACCTTTACCAAAATTTTTGGTAAATTTTGACTTCTCTTGAATTCAGAAGTGATAAAATGAATTATAATAGTTAGACTAGTGCTTATACAATAGACTTTAGGTTAAAGGAAAGAATTTAAGGAACTTCAAAATTGAAAAATAGGAATTATAAGGAAAAATCTTAAGGCAAGATGCCAATTTCTAAGCAAATATTAAGGGCCATGTTCTGATTTTAACCCATTTGAGTTAATTTATTCTTCTCAGCAGTTTGAATATAAAGTCCTAACTAAGTAGGAAG
Source organism: Tonatia bakeri (assembly GCA_004024845.1). Lineage (NCBI taxonomy): Eukaryota > Metazoa > Chordata > Mammalia > Chiroptera > Phyllostomidae > Tonatia > Tonatia bakeri. The sequence goes on from PVIA01003376.1 coordinate 160,825, forward strand.
AAAAAAATTCCCACTAAATTGGTCAGCAAAGGCTTTGTACAGAAGGTGGGAAGTGAGCTAGGATTTTTTTGCCTCACAGGAGAGGTGTGATGTGAACAGAGGTCATAAAGCAGCACCTTTCCCACCTCTTTTAAAAGTCATACAATTTCTAGAATCTTTCTTTGAAATTATATATATATAATGCCTTTAATATGATACCCAAGATACCTTTACATTTTTCTTGCTTATCAAAAGACTTTTCTCAAAATACTTCCTTATTTAGGACTCCTCTATAATCTTAGTGTTATGAATCCATATTGCCCATCAATTTTATTTCAATTTGTTTGGTTAATTATCTTGATTTTTCTAACTATATATTATTTGAGTTCATTTATCTCATTATATTCTGCACTCACCATGTACTGCCCCTAATTCAAGCCCTTCTCTTCATGGTTCTTTGAATAAGTCACTTTCTTTCTTCATTTGGTGCCTTTTACCCTACCTGGACTACCATCCTTGTGTCCCTCCATTTACCCAAATTCTACCCCTTCTTTAATGCTCTGACCAAGCTCTCTCCAACTTCACTAGGACAAAACCATCTGTCTTCTTCCCAACCTCCCAAGTTCTTGTTACTCATATAATACCTCTTGAGTCTCAATTTTTTTGCCTTGCTCTGGCACTTCATGGGTATAAGTCATATTCTCCTCAGTTTGATAGCAAGCTCATTAATGTCAAGATTATGCATATTTCCAAGATGTACCCTGAGGACACAGCAAAGAACAAAGCAGGAAAAAGTCTCTGCCTTCAGAATTAAATTATAGAACAATATGATAATGCAGGGCCATGTCTGTGCTGATATAGCTCCACAGGGAAACTCTCTCTATAATGACAGCCTGTTAAGACTTGGGGAAAAGGGTCTACCAAAGGAACTGTGGAAAAATGATGAATGTTGCTCCTAGTTCACCTCTTAGCCATGAAATGATGTGGGGTCAGTTAAAACTCAGTGAAAAAATCATATAGCTCATTTCTTGTTATTCTAAATTTATTTCTTACAAATTCATGAAAACTTTTATGTTGTACCACAAAATAGTTGCAATTTATTGCATCACTTATTCATACATTCATACAATAAATACTTTATAGTGCCTACTATTGTTGAAGGAAGTCATCTTGAGGACGTTGCCCCTGGTTGATACATGGGCTGGATCCAGGTCCTCACTGTGTCCCCTGTCCTTGGAATGTATGTCCTTCCCACTGTTTTCACAGTGGGAGTTCTTTTCAAGGATGAAGCCTTGAGACAGAGTTGGTAAGACCATGTGAATACATGACTGAACTGAGTTAAGGCCTCTACACAAACTTTGGATGTTCTAGCAGGCAGGCATGGAGATCTACTCACCTTGTGGCCACCCAAAACAAGCCTGGTAAGTACCCTTGCTTATTAAAACTGCTACCCACCAGTCTGGAGCAGCCTACCTTTTTCTTTGGTTTCTCCTTGTGCTCTGTGTATAGGAGCCTCTTTGAGAACCAGCAACTGTGTGTCATTACAATTATACATTCTGTTTTGTGGAGCTCATATTCTTACAGAGGAGATTGGGGAAGTAGATATAAAAAAATACATATATAAGGAAAAAAGCAAAAGGTAGTAAGTGGGAATACTGAGGATAAAACAGAGCAATGTGGTAAAGAATGACTGTGAGTTACTTCAGATCAGATGGTTGGAAAGCATCTATAGGAAAGGTGAGCAGTCAAGCTGAGACATGAGCAGCAAGAAGCCAGTGATGGAAGTTTTGGGGAGAGCATGTTAAAGACAGAGAAAAAGTAGTGAAAATTCCTTAAGACAGAAATAAGCTTTGCTTATTTGAGGAACCCATAATAGGCAGGGAAAAGTGGTTGGTAATGAGATTGAAAAGTTGACCTTGAAGGTTTTGTAATGTACAGTATGTAACTTGTATTTAATTTTCAACGTGATGAGAAGCCTTGGGAAGGTGTATTAGTTTCTTATTGCTATTATAACAAATTGCCATGAACTCAGTAGTTTAAAACAACATAAATTTATTCTCTCATAGTTCTGGAGCTTAGAAATCTGAAATGAGTCTTTCTGGGCTAAAATTAAGGTGTCAACATCCCCTCTAGAGGCTGTAGGGGAAAATCTATTTCCTTGCCTTCTTGAGTCTGTCTACATTTCTGGTCCCATGCCCCGTTCCATCTCCAAAGGCCGATATGACCAGTTAAATCTTTCCCACATTATGTCACTCCGATTCTGACTCTTCTGCTTCTGATTTCAACATTTAAACAATTACATTGGGCCACCTGGATACTCCAGGATTATTTAATTTACCCCTTACCATGTAACATACCATATGAACAACTTTCAAGGATTTAGGGTTAAGTACATCTTTGGGGGTTCATTATTCTGCCAACCAAACCAGAGTTTTTTTAAAGCCAGGCAATGTCATTACTTTATTTATGTTTTAAAAATGAACACTGTACAAATTGTTCAGTAAACAGATCATGAAGGGTAAGGGCAGAGGTGGGGACACCAGCTAGGATGATATTGCAGTAGTTCAGCATAAAGAAGATAGTAGTGGAAATGGAGAAATGTAGATGGAATTGAATTAGTTTTGGAGGATGAGCCAATAAAACTTGCCAATGATTTACATTTGAGAGGGAGATATGAGGGGGTAAAAAGAGCTAGCATGGAAAATACCTAGATTTTTTGCCTTCAGCATTTGAGTTAAAGGAGGCTAGAGGAAGAATGCTTTCTTAGGGACAGCAAGGGAGAAGGTCTGGATTTAGAAATATGTTTTATCCATGTCATGTTTGAGATGCTTAGTTATCTAAGTGGAGATGTTGAACAGGCAGTTGAATATAAAAAAACATAGTAAAGACTAGGAGTCATTAGTGTATATGTATATAAAGACTTGGAACTGAGTAAAATAATCTAGGGAGAGTGGGAAGGCAGAAAAGAGAATGGTACTGGGAGAGAAGCCTCTGAGACTCTGGTTTATATTAGGCCAGACTACCTAGCATACAAAATACATGGTGGGAGTAGAATGCAGTGGTGTAGAAATTACAGGAAGTATCCTAAAAATGCCAAATCAAAGAGCTTGAGTTTTATTTAGTAGGCCATGAATAAATTTGTCAAGCGCTGATGCTATCAAATCTGAGGTTCAGATAACTCTGAGTATGACTCATTGCTTTATTCCCTATGTTACATTTTGCATTTTGGTAAGGCATAGATGATAAATTAACAAATGTTTGAGTGCCCCTTATGCACTGTGTATGGTTAAGGATGTGGAATAAAGAATAATGTCTTAAACTAAGATTGTTATTTAAAAAATCAAGACAACAAAAAGACTCTAAATTTAATATGAGGTTTGTTTGCTTTTCTGGTCATCCTTGGGTCACTGATGAAGGGTTGATAGTGCTTATTATAATACCAAGCATAGTGCTGATAAGCAGTAGTAAATCAAAGTAATATAAGGCCCCATCCATGTTTGCTGTGACTTCTCAATATACTGGGAGGCAGTCATGTAAACAAATAATTAGAATGCAAAGTGATAGCATCTAGAGTATAATCATATACTCAGAACTATGGGAAAACAGATGGGAATGAATTAATTTGCCTGGGCGTGTTAAAAAGCGTTGTGTAACAAAACTGCCTTTTCCATAATAAAATAACACTTTATTTTGTCAGTAGAGAGAAAGTGTTCTTGTGAGAGAAGCAGATCTCCGCAGCCCACAAGTCTGAAGTCTGTTCAGGTCCTCATTGTTCCCCTGGGGAAGTAGTCACCGCTGCTGCCAAAGCCGCGATGAATACAAGGAGCCATTGCTCCTCTATTCACTCGGGCCCCAACGATTCCCTGAAGCACAAGATTGAGGGATCGTTTGTACATGTCTTTACGAGGCGTGGAGATACCACCGTGAAACAAAATGCAGTGATATACAATTAGAACAGTGGTTCTCAACCCTGTTTCTCCACTGAGAAAGCAAGCTGGCAGATACACTCCCATGCGCTGCCTCATGTAGTGAATGAGCACTTGTCTGCTACCTTATGTATGATTCCTCTTCATTTTTTTACATTCAAGATAGCATATCATCACGTAAAGGAATGAGGAAGGTATTATTAAGATAATGTGGAATCTACTCTAATTATATAAAAAAGTAAATCATATTACACTATGATACTTTATTATTAGGCAGGCATTAATTACCATGCATCTCATAGCTGATTGTGACAGATCGGGTGTTGAAGTAGTCTAAAGGCTGCTGATCTGGTTTATATGAGTGGATTGCTCATCTTGCATTTATGGTTCCAGATAGAGAGGCCTCCTTACTTATCTCCAAGTCTACCTCCTATGGTTGATTTCTTGTGGTCAATTTCTATTTTCATAGCATTGTGGTCAGATAAAATGCTTGATATAATTTCAATTTTTCTTAAATGAGATTTTTTTTGTGCCCTAATATGTGATCTATTTCAGAAAACATTCCACATGTGCTTGAAAAGAATGTATATTCTGCTGCTCTGAGGTGCAGTACTCTGAAGATACCAATTAAATGCCTTTGATCTAGAGTGCATTTTTAGGCCCACCATTTCCTCATTGATTTTCTGTCCAGAAGATCTATCCATTGATGTCAATTGGTGTCACAATCTCCTACTATGACTGTATTTCTGTCACTCTCTCCCTTTGTGTACATTAGATATACTTTATATATGTAGGTGCTCCTATGTTGGGTGCATACCTGTTTATAGGGTTATATTCTCTTGATTGTTCTTTTATCATTATGCAGTGTCCTTCTTTGTCTCTCATTATAGCCATTGTTTTAAAGTCTATTTTGTCAGATATAAATATTGCTGTCTCAGCTTTTTTCCTTTCCATTTGCATGAAATATTTTTTCCATTCCTTTATTTTTAGTCTTTGTGTATCTTTCGGTCTGAGGTGGGTCTGTTGAAGACAGCATATATATGGGTCTTGCTTTCTTATCCATTTAGTTACCCTATGTAGTATAACTGGAGCATTTGAGCCACTTATATTTAAAGTGATTATCGATAGATACGTATTTATTGCCATATTAGTCTTTAACTGTGTTTGTCTGTTTTTTTCCTTCCTCTTAGTAAAGAAAGCCCTTTAACATTTGATGTAATACTGGTTTGTTGGGAACAAACTCCTTTAGCTTTCTTTTGTCTGGGAAGCTCTTTATTTGTTCTTTAATTTTAAATCATAGCTTTGCTGGGTGAAGCAGCCTTGGTTGTAGGTCCTTGCTTTTCATCTCCTTGAATATTGCATGCCAATCCCTTATGACCTGGAATATTTCTGTTGAGGAATCAGCTGACAGTCCTATAGGAGCTCCCTTGTAGGTAACTAACTGTTTTTCTCTTGCAACTTTTAAGATTCTTTCCTTGTCTTCAAGTATTGCCATTTTAATTAAGATGTGTCTTGGTGTGGGCCTCTTTGATCCATCTATTTGCAACTCTCTGTGCTTCCTGGACTTGTGTGTCTTTTTTCTTTATTAGGTTAAGGAAATTTGCAGTCATTATTTCTTCAAATAGATCCTTGGTCCCTTGCTCTCTCTCTTCTTTTTTCTGATATTCTTATGATGCAAATGTTGTTATATGTATTATTGTCCCAAATGTCCATTAAAGTACCCTCAATTTCTTAAAAACTCTTTTTTCTTTTTGCTGCTTTGATTGGGTGTTTTTTTCTACCTTGTCTTCCAAAGTGCTGTTTCAGTCCTCTGCTTCATCTAAGCTACTATTTTTTCCTTCCCAAATATTATTTATTTTAGATATTATATTCTTTATTTCTGGCTGGTCCATTTTGTTGTTATTTCTATGTTGTTTTTCATGTTGTTGAGCATACTATAATCATTACTTTGAACTCTATATCTGATAAATTGCTTGCCTCCATTTCATTTATCTCTTCTTCTGGAGAATTCTCTTGTTCTTTTATATGGGGCCCATTTCTCTGTTTCCCATTTTGTATGACTCTGTGTTTGTTTCTATATTAGGTAGATCTGCAAAGACTTTGGTGCAGACCTATGCCAAACACTGTCTTTGGCCCTGGGCAACCAGCTTGAAACTGTCATAAATACATAGCTTGTGGCTCCCTCTGCTGAGCCTGCGTGTGTGCTGAAAAAACCAAGGTGCACACCAAAGCCAGCTTTTACCAGCACTGGGCCCAGGGGAGGGTCAGCTAATGTCTCAATCACCCAGAGATCTGCCTCTGCCTGTAGACTGCCTGTTAGGCTTATTCACTGAAAGAGCACTGGCTGTACTCCTCAGCAGAGCTTGAACTCCACAGAGTAGGGCAAGAGAGATTTCTGCAGGGGATGTTCTTGCTTCCCCTCAAGCTGAATGCTGCATAGAGGGGAGAGCTCTGCCTGGGAAAACTGGCTTCTTAAGTAGGGGGAATTACTGAGCACAGGGATTCTGGCAGCCGACCCTTCAGTTCTCTCCCCAGAATCACCAACTCGAGATCTCACACAGTTCAGGTCCACTGTACCCTCCAGGGCCCAATGTAAGTGGTAGTCTCAGTGTGATTATGTGGTTTCTTCTGTAAGTCCTTGGTTATAAGTCTTCTCTCCAGATAGTCTTTAGTTGTTTATTCAGGATGATTTTTCTATAATATAGTTGTAATTCCAATTTGGTCCTGGGAGGAGGTTATTGTAGTTTTCACCTACTCTGCCGTCATCTTGAATCCCTCTGTAATTTCTTTATCCATGAGAATCTTCAGTATTTTCTAGTCTGGATCTAAAGTAAGTATCTTTAAATTGTGTTGCTTGAAGTATTTTGATGCTCTAAATCACAATTTTTAAATTTATATTTGTATAAATATCACCATTTGGATATACTTATATAATTGATATAAATATCAATTATTTATATTTATAATCTGATGATTAAGATGAAAGTTAATCCTGAGGTAAAAGAAAGAAAAAGAATTGCCAATTGGTGCTTCTTTTTTTGGAAAGTCATAGTTTTATTCTTCTGGGGTTTTAGTTTGTTTGTTTATACTTTGCTCCCCATTAATGTAAATGGATTCACCTTGACTCCCTTTTGTAACTACCAAAGACCTTTCAGCCCTCAAAATCTGAGCTCACAGCTGGAGCTTGATGTATTTTTAAACATTAAGATATAACACACTTGTAACACAGTGTACAAATAATATGTGTACAGGCCAACAAATTTTTACCTATCTCTATACCTGTGTAATGTAATCAGCACCAAGATCAGCCTTAGTGTTTTTTCACTTCTTCTAAGTGACGTGAACTCTGAGATATTCAGCACTTTTCCTCATTTTGTTTCTCCACTTCTACCTTTCTTTCCTTGCCGTTTTCCCTGCTCCCATCTCTAGGCCTGTTCCTATCATGCTGCCCATTTTTCCATCTTCTCCACATCCTTCTCTACTTAGAGCACCTCTCTCTGGTTCTCTTCTGCCTTTTGTTCTTCTACCTGCTCTCACTTCCACTTGTGTATGTGGACATTCCTGGGCTTATTATAGCTGCTCGCACAACCTCAGCGCTCACTTCTAGGTTCCTGTGGGAGCTCCACTTGGGCCCCAAGTCAAAGCACTTCCTGAGAAGGTGAAGTGGCATGACTGACTGCATTGACCACTTCAAGTCCTCAGTGTTTGGGAGGGACAGGCTGTCTCCTCTTTTAAGGAGGCAGCAACACTCTGATTCCATTACACTGATTCAAGCTGGCTTTCAAACCTGAGGATCATGTGCTGAATGAAGCCAACCTGATTCTGGTTAAGTCGTTCTGACACTGGCATAAGAACAGCAAGTGAAGGTAGCTTTATAGACAAAAAATAATGGCAGTACTCTCTAGTTCCTCATGAATTTATGAATCAAAATGAAAAGTTATTATAAAAGTGTTACTTTTATACATACATGCTCATAGAAAAACTGGAACAAAGAAGACATAAAACCAGAAATATATAAAAGGAAATTATAAAAATATATACAGACGGGGTGGCTACTGAAATAACTACTATCATCATTTTAATGTGCATCCTTGCAGAATTATTTATTATACTCCCTTAGGAAAGTGGCATTATATTGGAACTAGCATTTTAACTTAACAATATCAAAAAGAAATCTGTTTATACCAACAAGCAAAAATCTACACCATAGTTAAATGCCCAGATGAGAAACACCTGGGTACCCCAGGTTTTTTCTCCCAGACTCCTAAGCAGCTTGGCTCACACGCTTATCAAGCAAAACCCAATTCTTGTTCAGGCCTTCCCCAGTGTCCCAGTTAGAGTTACAGTGCAGAAGCACCTTGCCCCAGGGGCCCCTGACAAGTAGAGTGAACTGGGCTGGGCCCACAGGCTGTGCAGGGGACAGACTGCCCAAGGCTAAAAAAACAGGGAGTGAACTGTGCATGCTTAAGGCCATTAGTCTCTCACCTGCCTGCCTGCCAGGAGGCAGAAGGCCCTGAGGCTCTGCTGGCTTCAGGCTAGCACCCTGGGGCCGCACTCAGAGGTCTGCCAAGGTCCAAGGCCACAGCAACCTAAATGTGCCGTTCCATTGCAACGCCCCCAAGCCAGTTGCTCCTAGCAGCAGCAAGGGCTTTAGAATTCATTTCAGCAGACCATTGCTACCTGTCCCTCCAGCCTCAAGAGACTACATACTTGCATGTTCCATTATTTTCTTTCATCTTTATTGAGATGTAATCAGCATATAACACTGTATAAATTTAACCTGCACAACGTGGTGATTCACTTTGCATCTGTATTGTGAAAGATTGCAACAATAAGGTTGGTTAACATCCCATCATCTCTTATATTTACCCTTTTCCTGTGTGTGGTGAGATCTTTTAATATTTGTTCTTTTAGCAACTTTCAAATATATAAAACGGTTTGTTAACTATAGCCTCTACAGTACACCAGACGTTTGTGTGCTTTGACCAGCATCACTCCGTTTCCCTCGATCCTCAGCCCGACAACAACCATTCTGCTCTCTGTTTCTATGAGTTCTGCCTTTTTAGATTTTATGTATATGTACTATCATGCCATATTTGTCTTTCTCTCTGACTTATCTCACATAGCATAATGCCCTCAAGGTCCATCTGCACTATTTGAAATGGCAGAATTTATTTTTTATGGATGAATAATATTCCATTGTGTGTATATTATATAAATGTATATATACATACTTATGTATAATAAACACAGCAGGTCTTTGAATAAATTTGTTTCATTCAACATCATTTTGAATGTTGTTTATTATGTTAATGAGAAAAACAATTAATTCCTACCTGATGCCACTTTCTGTGTGGAGTTTGCAAGTTCTCCCTGTGTTTGCGTGGGTTTTCTTGGGGGACTCTGGTTTCCTCCCATGACCCAACACAGTGAACTGGCATATCTAAATTGGCCCAGTCTGAGTGAGTGTCACTATGTGGCTGTGCCCTGTGGTGGATGGGCGTCCTGTGCAGGGTGGGGTCCCACCTTACTCCCTGAGCTGTCGGGAAAGGCCCCAGCTATTTGTGACCCTGAACTGGACTAAGCAGTTTGTAAAATCATTATCTTATTTGTTTTTATTAATCTTTCTTAAATGTATGTATAGCTCACATTTATTTTAATGTTTAACATTAGGAGGGTTGGGGTCATTGTTTTCAAGTTTGGTGATTTTTTTGTGACCAGAAATATGCTGTAAGTATTTAACTCTTGTTTATAATAATTAGGCAAGGGTAAAATTGGTTTTATTATATATTGTTTTGCTTAAAGTCACAGTTTCCAATAACATATTCACAGCTTTAAGCAAAGATTTCGTGTATGCGTGTGTGTGTATAATGTGAGAGATATATATTTACATTTATAGATAGTTCTGAGTATCTAGCCAAAGGAAATGAAACTATTTCAAAGAAATCTGCACTCTCATGTTCTTTGCAACAGTATTCACAGTAACCAAGACAATGAAACCACCTGAATGTCCATCAGGAGATGAAGGGGTTTCTTCGTTAGGTTCATTCTTTTATTTCCAACACCTTGAAGAGTGTCTAGCCCTTTGTAGTGCTCTGAAAATATTTGTTGAATTAATGAAAAGATGATACTTTCCTGCTTAAGAATTTGCAGTCATCCTTCAATGGTTTCCAAACCAAATTGATTTTCCTCATTGGTATTCCAGATACTCCAGTCTGCCTGTATCTTACCTAT